>VOQK01019624.1:54428-77485 GCA_015052645.1 Benitochromis conjunctus
AACACTGTCAAATAACACCAACAAAAACACAGGCAGAACAAAAAGTCCACACTGTGCTCAGAACAATGAGAATATTACTCTTGTTTAGTACTTTGAACTAAACGAGAGTTTTTGAATAAGCTCGGAGCACGACTTACATCCGAGCTAGTTCAGTTCAGTTTCGCTCTCTGCAGCTCAAACATCATTGTTATCAACTATAAACACAGACCGATGGGTGCACTTACACTCTGGGCTGCCTGCTGCGTTGGTTCTTTGCTGACATGTCACCCGAGGGAGCAAACGTGTTGTTTAGACAGTCCGAAGACAGACTCATGTCAGCAGCTCTGATGTTTGACTCACTAAGCTCGCCCAGCTTCACGGCCTCGCTGTCACAAGCGTCAGTGTCTCTCCCTTCCTCTGCTTCCTCTCTGAGTGCAGCTGTGCACAGAGAGGGTCACACTTCTTTATCAGCCACTTCCTGTTCTCCTCGCTTGTCCTCTGGGAGCAGACTCGACCCTGTGACAGCAGAGGCTTCGCCCATGGCGGCCCTGCCTTCCTCACAGCAGCTCATTTCTTCTGTTTAAACTTCATGAGGCAAATTTCCTGTACTCGTCAATCCATTTAAAGGCTGTGGAGGAGCAAATCAAATTTTCCTTTTATCCATCATCTATTAAACCCTTCCACCGCCTCTCGAACTATTAGATTTACCAACCTCTTCACAGGAGCACTGGAGAGCTTTGTTTTATGAAGGATGGCATGTGGTGAAGAGAGGAAGCAGTTCCCCTTCATTGCACGTTTAAAAGGTGTAAAAAATGTTTTGACATCCAATTCAAAATTTTGGATCATCATCTCAAAGATCTGACTCAGTAGCTTCAAATTTCAATTTCATTTCTTTATTTGGAGATATTTTCTCAGAAGTTTGAAATAATAAGTCAAAAGGTTTGAGGTAACTAACTCCAAAATTTGAAATAGTAACCTAATATTTTGACTTATGCTGGCAGAGTGGTGGAGACGAGCTTCCACAGTAACCACGTTGTAACCAGTCAGAGAGCAGAGTCTTTGTTGATAAGCTGATATCAGCTAATCAACATATTTTTGAGATAGTTCAGAAATAGAATCAGTCACAGTTAGTCCACACACCAAATGTGTTAACAAATTACTGTTCCTGCAGGAAACAGAAACAGGTTTGCATTTTTTTATTCATGCATTTCGAAGGAAACAACCCTCATGCTCTTATTAAAGTTCAGTCACCACTTGCTCACTGACCAGCCCCGCATTGTGGAAGTCCCCCCCCCAAACAAAAATACGATGAAGCTTGTTTCTGCCACTGATTTTTTTTCACCCATCCATAAGTCAAAGTTTTTTTATGATCTCTAATAATAATTTTGATTCAAACTTCTGAGTAAGCCAGAATTTTGAGATAATAACCCCAAAATTTGACTTATAGATGGGAAAAAAATATAAATAAAATAAGTATATTTTAAGTTCAGTTTCGTAACCAAGCCTCCATAAGTTGGAGCTCCATCAGCACTTTAGAGGCAGCCATTAATGTTACATATTAAAAACATTTCAATTAATTAGTGAAGTAATTTTCTTACAAGAGAACTGCACTAATCAGACTTTGTAACACCGGCGCTACATGTTTTACTTTTGTTGTGGAAGTTTTATTCTTCCACAAGTTTCATTTGTTTGACAGAATTATTGTGAATGTTTGGGGTTTTTGGAGTTTAGTAGTGTTATTTTTTTTGGGGGGGGGTTCTGTTTGCTTTCATGTTCTCAGATTTTTATTGATTCCAGTAAAAGAGCTTTTGTGTAATTTGTTGTGGTTTTGAACACTTGGAGAATTATTCAAGTTTCAGTTTCTGTTCAAGTTTTCTGTTTTGTTATTTAGGATTAGCATTACTGCTCTAATCTCCTCAATAGTTTATAGTATTAGTATTTTATCGATATTTTACTGGGGGTTAGTTTAGTTCATTGTGTTTTCTGAGGCCTGTACTGCAAAGTGAGTCAGTATACCTAGGGTATATTTCTGTTATCTGGAGTCGCTCACCCTAAGATTAACAATCCAGTAATCGGTTATCTGCTCGATGTGTTAACCCAGGGTTTCCCCTGCACGTACACATGAAAGGGGTGGTGATGGCAGCGTGTGACAAAAAAACATCACACATATGGATAATTGTGCTGTCAGCAGAGCAGCTGATTTCACAAAGGAAAATTAAACTATTATTTCAATATAGAGGTTAAACACATAACGTAACAGAAAGCAGCGATATGAAAGAAAGAGCACCATGTAGTAGTTGTAGCACATAGTAGCATTGAATGAACACATGTGCACTTTAAGCGCTTTGTCCACCAAAGGCTGTCAAAAAGCAGCTACATTAAGACAGTTTAGCTTATCTGAAGCCAGCAAAGACAGCAGGCAAAAACGCTGACTGTCAGTCCAACAACTCTATCATTAAAATATGGGATAATCCGATGGGTTATTATCAAGGGCTTTGTTAAAATGAGGTTTAAAAGACAGTTTTAGTTTTTATTCTCTAAGCCGCAGCCTCGGTGGTGTAAGGAAAAAAAATCAAACAAAGGCTTAGATGTGTGAAGTCGATATGTGTGAAGTTGATCAACACGTACTAATAGCTGCTCTGCTTTGGATCACATATTACTGCTTTCAGAAAAATTAAATGGTTACATATAAGAATATTCAATACTGTTGCTCAATAGGGGAAAGACAAAAACTTTGAATAGTACTAAAAAACTTTAAACTCTCCCCACTCACCATGCACCAAATTCTCAGGGAACTTCCAGGAATGCACTACACGTTACCATGGCAATATACCACAGTGAGAAACGACCCACATTCACATTATAAAAACCTAGAATTAATTCTACAGTTACCTAACTTCATTAAATATTGCTTCATGGTTATAGGCCTCAGGTGTTGTCGTTGCTCCCTCCTGTGTCCCTTGGTGTTTCCTTGCCCATACTTGTTGTCAGGGGTTTGTACTGAGGCTAGGCAGACACTGCATTAACAGCAGGGGGAGTTAATATATTTAAAGCTACAAAGTCTGTAGTGAGAAAAAACTGGATTAAGTAGATTCCAGGGCGGGAAACGATTAAGCCAGGGGGCTAATATGTGTATAAGTGTAAATGTGTTAATAATGTCCGTTTAAACACTCTCTTGAGATTATTTTCATGTTGGTGTGAAATAAAATAGCTCTCTCTGCTGTTACTGTAGCTTACTGCAAATTCTGCATGCATGTCCAATGGACACAGTGGACCGGCGTGTCTATTACACGTTTTGCAGTGATATCGGGTAGGGCTAGGATTAGCCTCTTTTGTCTTACTTTGTAGTTTGCTTTTTTGTAGTTTCATTTTTGCTTCCTCTGTGCCTTCCCTTGATTGCTTGATCATGTTCAACTGTGTCTCATTTCCTGTGTCTCCTTCCTTATCAAATTTCTGTGTGGGTACACACTCACGTTATTAGTTACAACCGGTTTTGTACTCCCACTGAGAACGCAGCGTCCAGATGAACAGAATCAGCTTTCTGGGATTTCATTACCTGGATGATTGAGCAGGCATCAAGACACAAATGTTAATCAGCCAGTCACATGGCAGCAACTAAATGCTTTCAGGCCTGTAGACATGGTCAAGACGACCTGATTCAATAGAAAGAAATGGAAACAAATGTGTGTTTTTGTCACAGGCTGCTAGTATCAAAGTGTCTAAAGATACAGTTTAAAATGTATTCTTTGCCAGGTTGTCTGTTATGTGTGGACACAACACTGGTTAATTCCTTGAGTTAGGTGCCTTTTTTATACTTGAATGGTCAGTGTTAAGTCAGTGATGAATCAAATGCCAGATAAGCAGCTATTTTCTGTTATTCAAATACTTGTTTTCGACGTTTTTTGGGGGGTAACAACAATAACAATAATAATATTAATAACTAGGTGCAATAATAACAATGTGAAATAAACATACACTCATTCTTCTTTTTATTACTTAAGTTAAGTTATTGTGTTGTGTTGTACGTAGTGCCGACGTGGGACAGTTTTTCCAATTTCGTTGTACTATGTATGACCGTGCAATAAAGAGTTATCTTATCTTAATCTTTAACAAACCTTTATTTAAAATAAATTTGATTTCCTGAGGCAGTTTTCTGTCCATTCAGCCTGCCACTGCTTGACGTCGAGTCTCCGTCACATTCTGGAGCTTCTGTTACCAGGCAGAGTTCATCTGCAGGGGGAAGCAGCTGAGTCACTGCAGCCTCTCCGCGCTTTCTGTCACTGACACGACCAGTATCGCAGAGCTGCCACCAATAAACGATCTCAATCGCTATTTAATATTAGACGAGGGCTGTAATGTTTGTCCTGTAGATGTGAGTAAGTGTGCACGACAGATGGAGACGTAAATGTGTGAGCCCCACACTGCAGGCAGGCAGAGCAGCAGGCTTAAGGTATACTCATCCTTGCTTAAACCATCATAAAAGCTCCATGTTTGATGATAACAGAGTGTGGAAACACACAAGTATTTGTACACTATCAACATCAGGAAAAAAAACATTGCAGGTGATCAGACATTCACATTTCCTGTAGATATGGTGAATGAATCAAGTGGATTTTATCTAAAGTGCTAAATAAGCAGAAGCCTTTGTCGTCCTTTGGGGCGACGGTTGGGGCAGTGATTGTCAAGCAGAAATGGTTTTATTGCGAGCAGGAATGGGCTGCAGCGCACTGCAGAGAAACTGCAGCAGCAGTCGAGCGTTCAGAGTGAAAAATAAATATTGATTTTCAGTTCGGCTTTATCAGATTTAATGAGCTTTTTCTACAGCTGTTTAATTTTTTTGTTCTAGATTAGAAAAGTCATTATTTAGCTTTACTGTAAGCTGTGAATCAGACTACAAGACAAACCCATGACTGTGACAAAGGAAGAGCAGAAATCATCCTATTCCCCAAATCTGAGAGGCCATAGCAGTTTGAGGTGCACTCCTTTAGTAACGATCCTGATCCACACCATTTTCCCATGGAGTTGTTTAATATCTCAATTTAAGCTTCTCAAATAAAATGAAATTTAAAAAGGAGCTCTCACAGCCTTCTGACTCTTCATGGTCCTGTTAAGATACAATGAATAAACGAATAATTAAAAATCATGAAGCACTGAGATGTTCAGCATGTTTTAGTCGGACTAGTGAACTCACCGCAAGATAAAATGAGAAATGTCAGCGAAGGTTTAACCTGGTTATGCAGAGGGTTATTCATTATTATCATTATTATTCATCAAAGTACTCTTTATTAGGAAAGGAAGTAAAATCAGCAAAGCTGATCTGTGAACCATGTACGGTTCATTTTATATCACTTTGTCCACGTAAGCACATTTGAAATTATAACAAGTGAAAATGTTACTTAATAGCTCCATGTCAAAGTACAGCAAGTAAGGTCACAGGTCATGGCCAGTCTGTTTACTGTAATCAAGGGGGCCACAAGCCTGGAAAATGAGAAGGCTTGCTTCAGGATGGGCATCTGACGTAAAATCTTTCCCAAGTCAAAAATGCCGATCATACTTAAGAAAGAAAGCCTGTAACACGCATCTCTGAGTAACACATTACAACCAACATGTTTGATTAAATTAAACATAACAGAAGTTTCAGATCAGTATAGATGAATAAATATTATGGGTGCATTACTGTTGAAGAGTCTCTGTTTTGCAGTTCGGCTTTGATGCAAACAGAAGGCAAAAAAAGAAAAAAGAAAAACAGTTCATACTGAGAGCTTGACTGCGATTTCCCATGAAGCCTAGCTCCTGCTGTTTTCAGAGGAAAACTTTTTTTGGGGTCAGGATTAAAGCTCCAGAAAGTTCCTGCCCCACTCCTCACTTTCCCACAAATGTTCAACCCTCCTTTACTGTGAAAATCCATTTCTCTCCGAAGAGTCTGTTCTAATTTATATCCATTTGTGTGCACGAGGGGAAAAAACTCTCTTTTTACAGACTTCCTTCACACACACAGCTTCTCTCCTGTTAATTCAACAGTTCTGGTGTGTGTAGCGTCACGACATGGTGGAGGAGCAGAAGGGCTGAAAGCTGCAAGCTGATATCTGACACCTCAAACAAGTGTGATGGAGCTGACACGGAGCTCACGTCTGAATCAACTACACAAGGCTCTTGACAGCACATAACACTTAATGAAGAGAAGGAATATAAAGTAGTGTTTTTACTTTAAAAGTCTGCGTGGAAAAAAGCATGCACAGAAAACTGCTGCAGCCCTTCACAGTCAGATGTAACTCCCTATCTGTGCTCACCGTGCATATAGATACCACAAACCATTGTGGACTCAACCCTACGCCAGGATGTCCTCCTCAGATTTCCCATTCAGATATCTGGCCAGGGGGAAATCATTAATGACCCACTTGAGCTGCGTTTCAAGCCAACCCGCTGACCAGCTCGGATGAACCGACGAAAAGAGGCAAGACTCGAAGATGCAGCTGGACATTTACTAGCTTTTCTACAGCCGGTCAAAATCAATAGACAATAGATTTGATTCAATGCAACTATTAAAAGCTACTATCAGTGAAATGTGGCTTTGTGATTATATGCGAAGCCCGCTAACAATGACCAAAAAGAGGTCTCCATGCAAATTTTTGCATCGTTGATGACATAAAGCTGCACTGTGCCACCTGTAACCAGTGGAGGCAGTGTGAGTGTACTGTGGGATGTTTGAATATTAGCTGATCCAACTGATGACAGCTACACTGTTCGGCCAATAAATTTAGCCAGCAGCAGCTGCAGCAGCAGCAGCAGCTCTGTATTAGTATCTGTTTCTGTAAAGCCCTGAAGATTCCTCAACCTGTAAAATTTTTGAGTTGAAACAATCAGAACTGGTATTAAAGGGAACACCAATTACACACATAAGACCCTCTTTTTAAAGAAATTATGTCTACACGTGTGGTGATGTCATTTGAGTAAATGACTGATTAAAATGAATTTGAAGGTATTAGGTATTAGAAAAATGTGACCTCTACAGCTGCTCCTCATCTCTGCTTGGAGACAGCAACTCCAGGTGACACTGCATTATCCACAGACTGATATTAAAAGAAAGACATAACCATCAGGACCTCAATGCCTGCCTATACTTTCAATTTTCCAGGATTTCTCCCAGTGGCTGCTGAGCACTGGTTTTATAAAAACACAACCTCTGCAACAAGTCATTTTGTGAAAGTCCTTCCAACCTAGATGGAGCAATCAACTCTAATTGGTATTACTACAAAGTGTAAGCTTTTAGGAACTCAATCATGAAGTGGCAGAGTGCATAAAGTTACACAGTACGTAAAGGGTACAATGGACCTCACCAACAGTCTGCTGACTCAATAACTACAGAGCTCCAAACTTACCCTGGCATTAAAATCAGCGTAAGAACTGTGTGCCGGGAGCTTCACTGCATGGGTTTTCACAGCCAAGCAGCTGCTGTAGATATAATCTTTCGGTGGCCCGGCACATTTGTAAAATGTATGCGGATTATGCTACAACAGACTGGGAAAAACTCTTACAGCACTGACACCCTCTAAGTTATGAGCTAACACTAGCAAAGTTGGTTAGCATGCTGCATCCATGAACAGTAAGGGTGGATGAACTACCAAGTACCTCACTTTCACGTCTAAAGATGAGGCAGAGATTTCGGGGCCCCCTGTTCCTGACAGCAGACCACATTATCTGTCTTCAGAATATACAAACATTACAAATTGCCGTAAAAACCGACCACAGGAGTCTGTTTGAAATGACTCACTTGCATCCAGCCTCAAGTGGGCACTAAATGAATTGTAGCTTTTGTCTCTTCTGTGTTGGCTGTACTTTTTCATGATAGCGCACTCAAATCTCTGCATACAGAGCAATGCCTGAGTTGCATTCAGGGTAATGTAGGCAGTGTGGTTGGGAAGAGGAAGAAGAAAGTGTGGAACAAAAAAAAAAAAACAGACTAAAAATACCTCCGTTTATACAGCAGTTTGAAAAGCTGGTTTTCAAACTGCTGAGGATGAATTATAGTACATTTGGAGGAAGTCACATCTGGTAGTCACATCTGTTATACGTGACCATCATTGACCCTGTTTGACCTACAGTGCTTATTTTGCCTTTAGTTTAGAAATGTTTAATCCTGACGTCCGTGCACTTCATTATTTATTTATTTAATTTACTTCTATGTGTAAACCATTGTGTGCATGTGTTTATATGTACTGTTCTGCCTGAGCTGCTTTCTATCTTGGCCAGAACCCACTCAGGAAGGATATTTTCAATCTCAGAAGTCCTATTTTCTTTATTTTCTTACATAAAAACAAGATGAAGTAATACTCATTTCTTAAGAAGTGATCAGAGACACAGAGGCTGATTTGTGAAGCTTTGAGTGGTTAAACAGCAGGAGGACTCCTCAGCGAGTGGCTGTTTGTTCTCCTGCTTCTCGCAAACGAGGTTATCTCCAAGAGGGACGTGAGACGAGCAGAGACGAGAGAACGAGGAGGAAACGTTATGTAAGATCATTAGTAACAAAAGCAGCAACAGCATCTGTGTCCTGTTAATAAAAAAAAAACTAAACAGTCATTTAAAAATAAGCCCACTTTCAAAGTTAATAACCTCCACTCGCTAAACTAAGTGAGAGTCCTGGACTGTTTATATCCAGTTTAGTTTAATTAGGCAAATATTGGACAAAGGATGTTTTCTTCCAGCCAAGCAGGAAGAAAAGAGGAAGACCACAGAGAAGATTAATGGATGTAACGACGGAGCATACACAGAGGGTTGGTGTGACAGAGGATTTTAGGGATAGGGTGAGATGGAGGCAGATGAGCCGCTGTGGTGGCCACTAAAAGGAGCAGCGAAATGAAGAAGGAGAAGAAGAAGGGAAATATACAGAATTAATATGTTTATTAAAGGGAAATTCCCCCAGAAATCTGCGTGATTATTTCTGGTCTTCCATAAAAACACATTTTTCCTCGGCTCTGCTGTGCTGAAGAAATCGATCACTATTATTGCATCGTTTTAATTTGTGTGTCCCGAGCTTCGTGTCACATGACCCGAGGCGGCTGCATCGAATGAAGGTTTAGTGACGCGTGCACTTTAGCTTTCCTTTTAAACTTAGGACAGCATGCAGCAGTCTTAACATAAGAGCTCCTAATGAAAGACGTTTACAGAGAGGATGAAAAGTAACAGGAGACGAACAACACTCTTTGCTTTCCTTTCAGACCTTAAGTCTTTTGTGACAGCTAGAAGCTTGTTTATACAGAAGAGAACTGACCTATTAAATATTAAATCGATTTAATGAATGAATGGATCTGGACTCTAATGCAAGCTCCAACATTTGATATTCAGTTGCAGAAATGTTAAAAACTTCCATGTTTTGTCTACCAGGATAGGATCAGTTGTGCTTATGAAAACCAATTAAAATTCAAAAATGTTAATAGATTTCTTTCACACAGAGACACACACACACACAGTCTCTCTGCCCACACACAGCATGGCGCAGTGCAATTTACCAGAATCTGAGTCTGAAACTAAAAGCTGCCTGTTCATCTCTCCAAACCCACAGATTGTGGAAATGTTCATCCTAGCCGCGGCTTTAGATCTGATGCAAGAGTTCAACCAATGTATGCTTCATCGGAGTAAGAACGACTCCCTCTGGTTCATTAGGAGAAAAAGTCTTGAGCAACTTCACGTATGCGAGTGCCTCAATCTGTGAGTTGCTCTGGTTTGTGTAAACCATAAAATTGCGTAACAGGTTTTCAGGCAGGTCAAGTCTGAACGTTTCTGGAACTATCTGTAATGAAGTCAAAGTACAGAGAACAGCAGAGAGTGCTTCATAACTCATATGGTAAACTTAATATGTATTGTATGTTTCTAGGAATTAAAGTAAAGTTTTATTTATACAGCCTTGCATGCTGCTTTTGTTGTTGTTGGACATTTGCACAGCAGTGGGCAGTTACCTCCTGGATTACTGGTTGTATACAGGAAGGGATTCAATCATTCAGGTCAAAAACGCAACAGTTAACAATGTTAAGTTAGGCTACATAACTAATAGTCAACTGGGACAAGAATTGTATGAAGAGGCGAAGACAAAGTTTGGACTTGTGAGTATTTTGAGCACACAGCTGTGGAGCACGTGTCAGAAACAGCTTAGGCAATGTGGCACCAAGTACCAGCTTATTGTAAAGCTGTTACAGTAAGCCCTGATCACATGAATGCAGAGGCCTACTGGGGACATATGGATGTAAAAGTTGGATGTTTTATGCCATGTTGTTTCATGTAAAAGTCTGATGTCTGCTGGTGCTTGTCCACGCAGAGCTCCAAAAGCCAAAACCAGAATCTTAAAGTGGACTCTGAAGTTAATGGAGATCTAATGCAACTGAATTAGCAACAGTGTGACACGTGAGTAAAGCAGCAGTGATGAAATCCAGATGTGATGAGTTCAGAGCATGACGCAATAGAACTCACCTTGGCGGTATTTCTTAAGCAATTAAAAACAGGAGCAAACCAGAGATTTAACGTAAGCATCCGGAGTGAAAGCAGAGTCAAAAGTCATCCCAAGGTTCCTGATAGAAAATGTAGCAACTGTGGCCAGGGGACCTAGTTTTCATTAAACCTGTCAGGAGCACAAACAAGGACTTCTGTTTTCTCTTCATTAAATTGGAGAAAAAGGTCTACCTGTCCACCTGTGCCAGATCTGTAGCTTCAAAACATTGTGTGTCTTAAAAGAGAGATACGACTGAATGTGATCTGCACAGCAGTGATCAGAAAAGTTTTTAAAAGTGTATGAAATATACTGAAGAGGGAGCAAATATTAAAAAAAACAGTAAAGGCCCCAAAACAGAACCTTGTGGCACACCACAGACAAGAGAAGTGGAAACAGACCTGAATTATTACCCTGCTCCACTTTTTTTCATACACGATGGGCAAAATAATTACATAAAAATTATCGAGTGCGCATATGTTATGAGCAAATTGTTAAAGGAGACACTTATAAGTGATGTAAATTACAAAATGTGATTGCTTAGGGTTAGAGTTGACCCAGCTCTCAAGGGTTAAATCTCATTTTTCAGAAGCACACATTTGACTGTGAGCCAGCCAGAACTTGTTTAAACCGCCGGTGACTTTGTGCCTCGGTGTATCCGCATCTTTCGCAATTTCTTTACTGTGAAGGTGTGATGACATTGTAATTTTACAGGTTAAAATTAGGGATCGTCTAGTGAAGATGTCCCAACAACCACAATGTCAGCGTCATCTGTCTTTGAAAATATTATTCTGGTGCCCTTTGCTCAGTGTTTGCGAGTTAGATCACATCCATCTTTAAACTCCAAATTTTCATTTTGCTCTCATCTACACACCTGTAAAGTTTCATTACTGCATCGTGTGAAGGCTTCAACATTATCACTTGTCTGATGCAGCTCTGCAGTCAGGACTACTTTAGGTTATGTCTGTTATAGAATTCATCAAAAACTAAAAGTATCTGAGACTTTACCTGTACCTTCACCCACAAAAAGGAAACACTTGTGAGAAGAAAAAAAAACAGATCAGATTTAAGGAGATTTTCTTAGAAAAGGTGCTCGGAGGAGGATATGTGTGTTAGCACTACAGTGAAGATAAGATTAAACAAGGAGCAAGATGTGATTATGTGCAATAACACGCAAACATAATGTTTTCAGGGAAGCTCCTCAAAAAAACAAAACCACAAGCAGGCACAGACATGCCTGGGAACGAGTCTGTAACAGTAGCTCTTCACTGTGATGTCAGCTTTTTCCAGGAAATGCTGCAGCACAAAGCCTACATTGAAACCACAAAAAACTACGGCTAAAACTTGTTGCATAACCAGCCAGCTATCTCTCCCTTTTAATATCTCTATTACGGTTTCCCAAGGTGATATGAATAAACTGCTTTATCTAACATCCTGAACCTAATAATTTTTTTAATCACACAGTCATGTGAAAAACAAAGTTTCTCACGGGACTCTCTGCAGTCCTGTGAGAAATAAGTACGCGCCATGATTCACTAGCTCATTAAACCACCTTTAGTAGCAACAACCTTATCAGTCTCTCACATCTCTGTGGAGGAATTTTGACCCACACTTCTTTACAACGTTACATCCGTTCATTGAAGTTTGCATGCATTTTTTTTTAATGCACAGCTCTCTTAAGGTCCCGTCACAACATTTCATTTAGGCTGAGGTCTGGACTTTGCTGCTGTGCTTGGAATCACTAACCAGTTGCACGACCCAGTTTGGGTCAGTATTTAGTTGTCGGATGGATGGCCTAATATTTGACTCTAGAATACTTTGGTGTACAGGGGAGTTAATCGTCAGCTTAATAACTAGGTGCCCAGGTTCTAAGCTTGGAAAACAAGCCCAAATAACCACCCTCCACCATCGTGCCTGTTTGCTGATATGAGGTGTTTGTCCATTGCGGCCAAACATCTCATCGCTTTGGTCTCATGTGCCCAAAGGACACTGTTCCAGAAGTCCTGTGGTTTGTTCGAACTACTCAAACCTAAGCCATGCTGTCAGCCTCTTTAACACACACTGAATGCTTCAGACCTGTAAACTGATGATCAGACAGTCAATGGATATGTTAGCAACATCTGGCTGCTACTTAGCCTCTTATTTTCCTGTGGAACCAATAATTTATAAAACAAGGGTTTTCACAGGACTGTGGACTCATAGAGCTTTTAAACACTGAAAACAGCAAATATTCTGTATTTTTATGTTATTTTATAGGGTACTTTTATGCCTTATATGTGCAACTATCAACTCCTGCACTCACTCCTTCACTGCCCTTTAAAGCAGTTATAATGAGTGATATATTAATTATAGTAATATACCATTCAGCAGACACTTGGTAACCGGCTGTTGAACACAGTGGAACATTTAGCAGCTAAATGAGAGGCAGAATTCCCCCTCGGGAATTGGTCGACTCTATGAACAGCACTAAATGCCAGTGAACTTTTGACCTATATTTGCTATAGCTGGATAAACCTGTAGGATGGATAAATAAGCAAGACGCACTGTGATATATCAGTGTTGTTCCCAAGTGGCCAAAAACCCAGTTAGGTTTAAAGACCTGTGTGCTCTTAAAAGTCTGGGTTTATATGTTGAGTCTGGTTTGCCATTTGTGCTGAACAGTACCTGAAGCAGACGGTATGCCAGTCATTGTTAAGGGCCTGGAGATACTGCTCATCGTAGATCCTCTGTTTGCATCCCGCGCACACGGGCAAACTTCCTCCGGCTGTAATGACAGGAGACAGACGTGCTGACATACCATATTAAAGCTCATTGAACATAAAGTTATAAACGGTTCTTACAAAGAGATGTGTGTTTGTGTGTCTGTTTGTGCACCATCTCCGTCGCTTATCTGGCTATGCAAATCATCACTGCTGGTTTATAACCCCGGAAGTAAGTTCTTTTTTAACAACTAACATTAGCCTACTGCAACTACCTTGTTTTAGTCATGGTAGCTACCTGGGTTATGTGCCACTTCAGTATCTTCAGTGTACTATTGCTGTGTGATTTATTACAATTACTGCTACTCGCCTCCAAGCTAACATGTTATCTTATGTTAACGTCTTATTTTAACTTATGTTAACATAAGTCTTTGCTCCTCTACAGTAACTATATTGTCTATTCAGGGAGATTTGGGCTTAACAGTCAATTGGTAGAGAAAAACAAACAACAACTTGTATGATGTGATTGCTACATTCATGTAGTTGTAAGAAGAATGACATTTGGCAAATGTTACTTTTTCAGTGTGTTTCAGTGTGTTTTGGCCACCTATATCGCCACCTGCTGACAGTTCTTCATTTTTTTTTGCATTTTTGTGTGGATGGAGATATTTTTTGAAACGAAAGCAGAAAATCCCTGTTTTTTAAAACCCTTTTGTGGGCGACATCCAGCTGACGATGCTGCAGGATGAAATTAACAGCTCAGGCAATCATTTCACATTTCAACGTCCATTTGTTCTTTACACAAAATGGTTCCAAAAAGATTTTAAAAATTTAAAAGTCCTCCTTCACTGCACTTTTCGTACCTTGCAAACACATCTATCAAGCCAAACTGGACCATTTGGCGAGCCTACAGACTGTAGGTTTCCCACCACTGGGTTAATGTTATTAATATCAGCTCAGAAAACGTGGACCTATCATCTGGGTTAACAGACTTCAATAAAAAGTGTCAAGATCTGACTCAGGCATCTCACTATGTACAATTATACTGGGTAAAGAGCTGGCAATAAGTATATTATTACAGGAACTCTGCAAAGTTTGGACTTTGTGGTTGTTTTTGCTTTGTTTCTCCAAAATTTACCTGTACAAAAGGCCACAAATTGAACTGCAGCACAAGTATTTACGATGTTCTACCATAACCTTGCTCATAAGGGTATGAGTAAAGGGTGGAAACACTGATTTTAGCAGCTCTATAGTGTAATGGTTTACACATATCTCTATCACGCGAAAGATACCTGGTTCAGTCCCAGAAGGAGAGACAGACCCAGTTGGGTGTCACATCTGGTGTGAGAATCTGCCACATCAAACATGTGGAGCTCCCTGCTGTGGCGACCCCTTTTTGAATAAGGGAGCAGCTGAAATGCGCTATTCTATTAAGCAAGCTTGGTTAACAAGTACAAAACTAATCGAGTGGAGAAATCACTGAGATCAGGGTGATCACGATGCTGCACTGTATTTGCCTCGGAACTTCAGATTGAACGGGGCATTCCAGATGAAAATTCCCAACTGGGAACTCAGAAATTCCTACTTTCACCTTCAAATGTAACGCACCATGAGTGTGGAGGCGTGGGTGCGTGTTGTAAAAGCAGGAAACAATAAAAAGAAGCTGAGCTGCTGCATAAAATTATGGCAGGTAGACGTACGCTTTTAAAGTAACTTAGTTACAAAACTGCTAATAAACACATTATATTTTCTTTACAAAATACACACTAACGCAGAAAAGAAAAGTAAATTAAACAGAATTAAAAGTAGACATCGGCTTCCTTCTACTTCTTTACTGATATGAGAGGAATGTTTTTATCTGCAGATCAAAGATTCCTACTCTGAGGAAAATCTTCATTATGATAAGAGTTTCAGGAGAAAAACAATTTGGCAGAGTTGGGACGATTTGTCCCGCAGTGAGGGTTCATCTGGTGCAAAGGGTGAGGCGGCGGCGGCCGACGTTATGCTGTGTTAGATGCATTTGTTGCCTGAGTTAATTTGCCTAAAAAACAGTCACACCGCGAGACTCAGTAAGTAACAGCAAACACAAACATGACAGCCGGTTGAAAGCATTTCATCTGCGGGGATGCTGTTTTGAGTTGTAAAGAATACGACTGCACAGATGCTACTGCTTCAGGTTCCCCCTGTATTACTCTGTATGAGCTTCACACTGCTGAGCTCTTAAACTTGCAGTGCACCCAAGAGTAACATCACGACTGTCACCTCAGAGTAACAGCCGAGCGTGGCACCTCTTCGTCACGGCGTTTCAGCAAGAAGTAACAAGAGTTCTTCTTCACACACAAAGCAGCTATAAAGAGGCCCAATTTTGACCAAGGTTAAGTTCAAAGTTCAACATGTAAAGCAGCAAAAGTGCCACAACATCAAATCGGGATACTGGTGGAAGTGTATTGATAAAACTTAACTCTACACAGCAGCTTCAATTATTCATCCATCCTGTGAAGTGAAAGCCATTTTGGCAGTGCTTTGGGTGCTGATGTCTACTGCTAGTGCTTTTCTTCTCCACTCCTTCAGCCTCCTCTCTTTAGACACTTTTTTTTAACCATCTTTTCTTTTTTTTAATTTATTGTGGAGCATTTCTCTGCATACTCTCTTCCCTCCTGTTGACTTCAGAGAGGGCAGCCAAAGCAAACAGAAACACACCTACATTCTGGCACAAACCTGTGCAGGTACAGGTGCATACTCCCCCGCCCGCTTTGACTTAAAGCAGACACTTCCAGATTAGCTAATCACACTGCAATGCAAAGTGAAACCTTATATAGGAAGTCCATTGTTCACCTCAGTCAAGCTGACTGACAGCTCAGTGTGCACAGTTATCTCACACCACATGCCAAAATACGCACACACGCAGATCAACAATGTGGTTTACCAGCTGTTCGAGCCATAGGCTCCTGAATCACCATCCAGAAAACAATGAATTAAAAAACATAAAATTAAAAAATCTTAATCAATAATGAGATCAGAAGGTTATCTGGCTGATTTATATGATTAAATCTACACCGGTCACACACCCATGGTAACCATGGGGTCTTTGGGAGTCTTAGTTTGGTGCAGGCACAACAGGAAACTCTGCCCTCTGTTTGTTTTTCACACAGCATGAAGGCAGCTCTTAAAGGACAGTTACTTCTCATGTAACAGCTTGTTTATAAGCACTGCATGCTGGATTATTGGAGAAGGCTGGCGGCAGATGAAGAGTGTGGTGGTGTTGGTGGCCTTAGGGTGAACGTTGCATACAAACATGCTGGCCGCATCCACTCGAAGAATGGCTTCATCTGCGGCACAGCCTGGCGCTCCCTGTACACGAACCTATTTCTGTACAGTAAACACAGAAACGGTGCAGTGTGCAGTTTTTTTTTTTTTTTGTTGGAGCATCTTCTGCGTTTCAAGGAGCAGGGAGTGCGCCGCCGTCTCCGCCCCAAAAGCTGAAGCGCGTAAGCAGCAAGCAGGTCCTTACCTTCCTCCTCTCCCATGCGTTCGTCCTTCCAGGTGCAACAGAGCAGCATCAACCTCATTCACACGCGGAGCTCCGGGAGAGAGCCAGCTGCCTCTGCTCGACGGATAAACGGTGTCCACCGACACACACGGCAACGCGCCCGGTGGTCGTGTCGCTGCGCGTCGGTCGCTCCCTGGGCGGGCCACACAGCTTCCTTCTGCCTGCTGCTTGCACGTTTCTGCGGCGCTTCATTCAAGAGAGCCACTGACCAATGAAGCTGCCGAGCAGTGCGGAGGAAACAGGGGGCTGGCCAACCACAAACACGCCCTGCGAGGGGGAGAGACGGCGCAGAAACGCCACCACAGTAACTACAAGATAACTACAAGTAGACAGAGTACGCTCTGGTAGAAAGGCAGGTAAAATATTAACACGTTGATGCACGATAGTGGCGAAAGGGGTTGAGATATGGGATAGGTGGAGGTGCTGGAAGTAGCTGCTAAGTGTCTCATCGAAGGCAATTCTGAAAGCAGCTGCAGTGTAGTGACTGTAAACAGCAGCATAAAAACCGAGGTGTTATTTAATGAAGTGATGAACCGCTGAACAGTGGATGGAAGTCTAAATTGTGAACTTTGCTGTTTATGTGATGAAATGGGGCTTATTTTAGGAGCCATAAAAGCAGCTTAATGGTCAGTTAGCAGTGGAAATAAGTGTAAAACAGACGGCAAACAGAAGCCTGAGCGCACAATTCAGAAGTTACCAAATGGTAATTACTGATTTTAGTCATCGCTTAAATGCAACACAGTCACCACGTCCATTTTCTTTATGGCGCGTAATTCTGTGTGTACAGCATGATTATATACCCGAATCATCTCTGAATTTTAATTGTACAATACACAGAACCACAGCACAATGCACACTTGAAATCGTTTTTGTGTAAGTGTAAGTGCAATCAAATATAACTACCTTCAATTAACCCAGACCAATCAGCCACTGTCTCACAGCATTTCTGAAACACACATACACAAAGCCACTCCCAAATTAGTGCCAATTTCACACAACAAATACATGCAGGTGATACTGGTCTACCATATGACACTAGAGTGAACATACGATGGCAACCTCCTTGCAACTAGGAGAAAATGGATGTTCACCAGTGATTATACTGACTTTTATTTGCTGTTGGATACTGATTGTATTTGTCAGCTAACGTCCAGCTGGTCATTCAGAGCTTGAGGAGTGTTAAACTTTCAATGTTGAGCTGATTGCACAGGTTGTCGGGTGGGAGGCAACCTGTCTTAAACGGTGGCTGTCCGCCTCAGACTGACTGCAGTTGCTCTCAGACAGACTGGCGAAGGTTTCCACATAACTGATGTATAATTTATAAACTAATTAATAATAATAATAATAAACTTATTTATTGTTTTTGTCTGACCTGTCATGGACTACAGATGAAAAGTAGCCTTCTGGCTAAATCTGGCATATTTACATTGATATATGCTCATTGATATGCACTGTCCCTTTTAAATAAATAAAATTCAGATTCAAATGCAGACAGACTATCAACATATTGCAATAAATCTGAGTGAGACTTATATAAGACATAGTTCTGATTGGATATTATTGCTATTATTGATATTATAATGATAATGTATTATTATTACTAAATAATACTAAATATATGTATTTCCCAAAAGGGGCTTCCTGCAATTAGACACATTTTTTTATATTAAAAAAACTAAAATTTTTCTTCAAGAATCAGTGGTGCTGGTTCAGTGTCAGGAGTGTGGGTATGGAGAGATGGGAGTGGGATAGCTAAGCCTGAGCCAGAGGCTTGATCCGTTTGTCCTGGCGGCAGGTCGCCAGATAACTGATTTAGTGCATGTATGTACAAAGGGTCTGCCTGCACCGATTACGTGCTGGCTAAAGTAACGCAAACACATTTTCTGTTAGAAATTAAGTAAGCTAATACTAGGAAAATCAAGCAATTATTACAAACAGATTTATTGTAATTGCCAGCTGTAGAAAAACAGAATTCGACTAGAGTTTCACAGTGACATTGTTTTATGTCTGCAGTAAAGCCTCCGCTCCTGGAACAACAGTGTAAGCTACTTTTACAGGATGTGGATCACGGGTCAGTGGCTCTCCCAGGAGATCTTCAGGGAACAGCAGTACGAGTTCATTACTTCCAGCTGGCACAATAAGAACAGAGCTCATAGTCGCCACACGGACACTCTGGAAAAGCGTGCGCATCTAACCTGAGGTTTGTTTTCATTACAGAGAAGAAATTCTTCACATACAATAAATCTGATAAGTGATTCATTTTTCCTAGTGGAACAAAAACAGAACAAAAAAAGCTCTAAAGCAGGCAGGACTTGAACCCAGGTTATTGTTCCAGCGTTGGACTGATTCGACTCTCCCCACCAGGTGATTTTGATCAGCCCTCAGGACGGGCAGCAAGAAGTAATGAATAAGGAGACGCAAGTTCTTTAAACACATTTTATTTTGTTATTTGTTAAAGCAAATAAAATGCCGGGATGTCCGGGAACAAGTCACATGTGTGCCGTGGAAACATAAAAAGTGCAAAACCACACTGTTCCTCCTTATAAAAACAATTTTAAATAAAGATGAAGAGTATCCCACGCCACATAAGACAAGGTCTGACCCAGCGAGGCTCAAAGACAGTTCTTACACAGCACCGAGTGAAGGAACTGAAGCCATCAAATTAGTACAAAATACAGTACACAGTTACGGGAAGAGATGGGGGTCACTTGGCGACAGCGCTCATGAACCTTTGGTCAGTAAAGCCTTTGGTTTTCTTTTTTTAAAGCAGCTCAAGTAAATAAAGAACAGGGATTTTGTGCCTCACGTAAACACAGCGGCACTCCCATTAAAACAAAGTATTAATCTGTATTACAGTTAATAACAGTGAATAAATGCAAAAGCAAAGGATTGGGTTTTTTTTTTAAATGCTCACACATTCCTGATAACAAAAAAGCTATGAGTCAAATCATGGTGCAACAAATCTTGAATAATGACCAGTTACATAAATGTAAATGAGACTAAACATTAGAAGCAGACTTAAACACGACACAAAGAAACACACACGCACATACACGTCGCGTACATACCAGAGCAGTGTCTGATTGATATTTGAACCAACTGCTTTTTGATTGTCTTCAGCAGAAAATGTTTGGCAACATTTAACAACAACAACAAAAAAAAAAAAGCTGAGAAAACTGAACTGCACAGCTACAAGAATCAGCAAAGTTGCTGAGAGCAGATGGGTTGGCCGGAGCCCCAGTTACCACCGCCTTATACCCAGCAGGCCTAAAAATGGCAGCAGAGAAAATAGGGAGCCAGGAACCACACTGATATTGGCTGGATATCATCAGATTTCGGCCTAGCTTTGACCAACCCCACCCCTGTGGCAGGTTGGAGGGGGCAGACGAGCCCCGTGCTGCCCAGTGAGACGGATCACCTTGATTTAGCTTAGGATTAATGCAGTAAGGGAACTCACTCGTGGGTCACATTGACAGCCGATGGTACAGACAGAGTTTCAAACAAATGATACACACACGCACGGGCAGGCGTGCGCACACGCACGCAGCGACACATGGTGGGCCGGTGCAGTACAGAGTTAAAGCTGGTTAACTTGAACACGTTAATGATTAAAGGCACTGTCAATAACATACGTCACATCAGAACATGTACAAAATTCTGGGTCGGTGGGTTTGTGTAAAAACAGACACTGAAGTCAAGTAAGTAAAAACAAACATCTTTACAGGTTGTCTAATGGGGCTTTGCATATAAAATGTACATTCTCGATCATGCAGTAGCACCATGGTTTCTTGAGGTCACTGGATCTTGAGAGATCCTCTACTTCCTCCTCCCACAGTATTTGCCCTGGCATCCTGCAACGCCACCTGCAGCAAACACCAGCAACATTTTAGCCTTTGAATAGCAGCAACTTAAGTTTTCAGGATGCTTCTTCAACAATGTGCAAAAATCTTTTACCTCTATAGATTCCTCCGCCTCCTCCTCCACCTGCGCCACCAAGGAAGCCCTGCAGAGGACCGTACTTTGCTGCTTTGGCTGCAAAAGAACAAAACAAAGTTGGTTATTATGTTTCCAGTCTGATGGTACTGGGCTTAATGTTAGCCAGGAGACAGGAGACACTTGCCTCCAAACGCAGGTGCTGGAAATTAAACTGTGGATGGATTTATTAGTGAAGTTTGTACTGCAGACCTGCTCAGCAAGTTATATTAATAAGGTAGGTGATATATGATGGAGAGCTGCTGATATACTGGACAAGAACTTTATCTTAATCTAATCAACACCACCAAGATGAGATGAATAATATTTATAATAAACTTCTACATATGAAGTTTTTGAGTCCTGGTGACTGTGAAATATTTTTAGGATGGGTGCCAAGAGGCACACTTACTACACACTTACGCAAAGATCATTTTGTCACATCATTGTGGACTGCTCCATTACTCACTAGCCCAAGGAAGGATGTGAAAACCCTCATTTGTCATGTGAATGGCATGATATGAAAATGCATGCATGTCTCAGACCATCAGCACCAGTTCCCCTACAGGGTGCATACTTTCTCCCTTCATTTTCTTCCTGCATACCAACAGTTCCACCTCCAGTCACCAGTCTGTCAACCTCATGAAGTTAGCAAATGACACCACCTCGATCGGCCTCGTCACAGGTGGGGATGAGTCTGCCTACAGATGGGATATTGACAGTCTGATCTACTCCATCTTCACCTTTAGTCTTAAAGTTTTAGTTGTTTCCTCAGTGTTTCCTGTCTTATGTTCTTCTTATTGTGTTAATCCCATATGTTAAGATCATTCACATGTCTGCGTTCGCCCATTTAGTTACAATTCTCACTTCCTGTTTTATTTTGATAGATGCCTGACTCTAGTTTCTTGAGTTTAGATTTGCTTCTCCTCCTGTGTAATTGTCTTTGATTAACTTCACCTGCATCTTCTTATCCACTTCTCCTAGTTACTCTCATGTGTAGTGTTGTCTCCCCTTCAGTCTTTGTCTCAGCATCTGTTGTCCTCTTTGTGTCCCTGACTGTTTCTGAAGTGCTGTGGATTTTTGTTTCCACCATCTATCGGACTTTGAAATCAGCCTGAATAAAGGTTCACTTTTTGTTTATGTCTGCCTCTCAGTGAGTCTGCATTTGAGTCCTCATCTGATGAGTCATGACATCTCTGTCACCACCTTATATGTTGCTGCCAAACACAACGGCTCCACGTCGTCTGCTCTACTGAGAAGGCGACTGGCTGGAATCTGCACTTCTAGGACCCTGAGGTGGGTAAGCGAGATTGCTGACCCCTCCCACACCTTATATAGACTTTTTAAGTCACTTCCTTATGGCAGGAGGTTGCAGACCGTCAAGACCTACACCTGAAGGCACAAGAACATTTTCTTCCCGTCTGCAGTTGGACTGTTTAAAAGTCCTCCAGTCATTTTATAAGTAACATGTTATACTAACACATGCTTATTCAGGGCATTTTACAAAAAAATAAAAAATCCTTGTTTGGCAAACATTTTGGCAATAAACCTAATTCAGATATTTCATTCAGACACTCATGCATGCACCGTTGAAAGCTGTACATCAGGTACTCTCAGTGATCCAACGAATGGTATTATAGCCTCTAAAATAGCTGCGCTTTCTATGAAATTATCCCACAAGCAGGAGTAATTGAGTTCAGGAAACAGATTATGGTGTGTTCATCATATGGGTTGAGCTGCACCATCTGCACTGACCAGCACACACCCATTTTTCAAACTCATCTCAATAATTTGGCATGTTGGCGTGCTCTACCAAACAGTAGACTTAATGAGAGATGAACTGGAAAATGAGCAGAGGTCCAGGGAACAGTCACTCACTGAAACAATGTTTTTATAATGTGCAAAAACATAATGTTTTCTTTTTGCATGTGTGAAGTAATGTAATGAGAGGACGTGGTTGTTTGGTACCTTGTTGAGGAGTCAGCGGGGCTGGCACATATCCTACACAACAGGAAAGACAAATACAAGAGTTGGTATCAGCAGAGCAATGTTAGGATAGAACCACTTTGGGTCTGTCACACAGGTGGATTCATTTCTCCCGGCCAGGATGTGGTTAGAATTACACTGTTGATGTTACAGAGGATCACACAGGAGGCAATTAAATGTAGAGCTGAGCTGTTTGTTCCAGACACATTATCAGTGCAGACAATTGACCAGATTTTATGCAGACAGGAGTCTTCTCCTGTCTGTGTTTTGTATTTAAAATACAGACATTTATGGATTCATTCTTATGGATACAGTTGCATGTGGTTTGTCTGCTTAAACTGAAGAAATGTCAGTTAAATGTGCAATAACATGTTAAATGGAGGGGGAAGAAAAT
>VOQK01019632.1:2867-17032 GCA_015052645.1 Benitochromis conjunctus
CAGACAAATGAAGTCATCTGTGTTTCAGGTCTAACAATGGACCATAAACATCAGAGAATGCAAAATACAGACCTGCCTGTATGAGGGTTATTAATGAGACTCACGAGTATATTTGGCCTAAACCTGATGTAGCAAAATCCAAATGAATTATTTATAAATTTTAACAGAGAAATGTCTACAAGTAAATCAGAATCTATATGTACTGAACTCTTAGATAGGCCTTAAGTTTGAGTGTTTTAGCAAAGTAAACCAGAATGTCAACAATGTAATAGCTCATTCGGCTCACGGTCCATCGCAGTTCACTGGTTATAGTAAAGTGTACAGTATAGAAAGATAGCATTGAGTTTTCTTGTTGTTGGCTGTTTTGCAGTAGTGATATTGTATTAATATGATGAGCTTTAATAACCTTGTTAATTCTTAGTGTTTAAGTTAAACTGTCTTTATAGAATAAATATTGCCAAGATGATAAACATGACCTTAAGTATTGGTTTATATTAGTCTTTCAGGAATGTCATTCTCCACAGTCCTTATGCAGTTCTCAGAACAGTTAAGGCATTTTTTATAATTCAGACTCATCTGTGCTAAAGATACTAAAACAATCGAAACCTTTTTCACATCTCAACACATGCAGTCAAGTCAGCTAATCGCTTCAACGAATAAAAACCCACCTTTTTAAGGCTTAGACATTATTTTTATCCAAACGTTATTGGCCTCTGGAACATTTCTCCAAACGTGTTGGCCTAATTTAGAGGAAGAAGTGAAAACAATGAAGTGACAATTTTTATTTTTTTTTTTTGAAACTTTGCAAAATTGCTGGAATCAAGTAAAAACAAAATGATATGTCTGAAAACAGGCAAAGAAAATGTATACAATCTTAGAACATAGCACCATATACTGTTAAAGTCCAGTGAAGTCACACTACATACATTCAGCAGCCACTAAATTAGGTACACCTGTTAAACTGCTTGTTAATGCAAATATCTAATCAGCCAATCATATGTCAGCAACTCAAAGCATTTAAATATGTAGGCATGATCAACACAGCCTGTTTAACATCAATCCATCATAATGCATAAGCCAGCCGGGATGGTCTGAGTGTTTCGGAAACTGCTGATCTGCTGGGATTGTCACACACAACAATCTTTAGGGTTTACAAAAAATGGTCCATAAAAGAGAAAATAATCAGTGAGTGACAATTCACTGGTGAAAATACCTTACAATGGCCAGACTATTTCATTCTGATAAGAAGACAACAGTACCTCAACCAGGTATTACAACCAAGGTATGCAGAAGAGCATCACACTGGTCCTTGATGCAGATGGTCTAAAGCAGCAGAAGACAATCCCGGGGGGCCACTCCTGGTTATAGCAAGGTGTACCTAATAAATTAGTACAATTAGCAGTTTTTATGAGATGCACCTGTGACACAAACCTCCTCTAAAAACAACCTTTCTCCTCCACCATGACCGATGCCATATTTTCATAATTTTTCATAATCTTGCTAAAAGGCTGACCTGACACCTATCGCATACTTCTGCGGATTTCAGACGACGTATAATTTAAAACTGTACACAAACCATATATAATACAGAAAAATTTAGCCACCTGTCACTTATTCCAACCTGAAAACAGGCCTGTTAAGACTCATTGTTAGTTTAGCACTAGCTCAATGTTAGCGCAGCAGCTAGCTTATTTATAACAGTCAAACCTTAGCTAACGACACTTGTGTAATTTAGCACGTAGCGCAAAATAGACAGTAAAACTGCAAAAGGATTCAGACACAAAAATGTTTTGTGTTGAAACTTTATAATACTATACAATATAATACCTGAAACTGAGAAAATCAAAATGATACATCTGAAACTATATCCACCAAAAAACAGACAAAAGCAAAGCTCTAATGACTGTCACACTGCACACAGTATATGTATAGTATATACTTGCGTTTCATGACATGCACCTGTGATACAAGTCTGACAGCATGCATATCTATTTGCTATTTTCCAGTTTCGCTACCCAGGCTCTTTCATACATACCTGAGAAGAGTTTGACGTGATTTGACTGAAAACACTAATGCGATGCTGGACGGTATTATGGTAAGTGAGAGATCTGTGGTTCTGACTCACAAAAGCAGAAAACCGTTTTGATGAATCGTCGGAATCAGATGCATCATCACAATGACAAAAGGTCATTTATTAGTGAAGCACGCCTAGAAACAACAACAGTGTGTGTAAATACAACGAAAAACAATAATGTGGGTGGGGAAATGAGCTCCAGTTGTGAGAACTGCATTAAAAGTAAGCATGAAGTTCCTGATATGAGAAAAGCCTTAAAGCAACTGAGTGTATTTACAATAGCTGCTACACTTTGTTCTGTATCAATATTAAAGATTATGTTTGCAGTGCTACAAGAACAGTACAGCAGAGAAATTGAAACTTCAGACACATTTACATTACAATAACATTCAGTATTCAACAGAATCCAACTACATCATTTTCTAATAATGTTATGAAGACATTTTTATAAGGAAATGGGATGTGTGCAGCTGTGTGTTGAGAAACCTTCCTCCAAACCCTGTAGTTGAGTTGGCTATGGTGTTGCTTTAGGCTCCAAAGACAGAGCCCCCCCCCCTTTGTAGCTGGGGAGATGAAATGTTGCATCAAAACTTAAATAGATGTGTGCGTACGGCTGCACTCCTGCGGGGGAATCTGGGAGCCCTTTATCACCTTCCCGAGCTGTTGAGCAAAAATAATGCCCCCTCTGTTATCCTCATCACCGACGCGCTGAGCGCGTCTGAGGGGATATCCTGTTGGCGAAGCAAACGCATTCATCCTGCTTGCGGCGGTTTTGGTGACACAAGATTTACAAAATGTTCCACCCACTTCCACTTACCTCTTTACAATACTCCGTATATAGAGTAATGGCCCTTAGATCCTCTGTTATTTCTTAAAATTGGATTCTCAAAATGGGGCCAAGTTTAGCAGGGCTAACTTAAAGACTAATAGTGCTGTTTCTAGTTACTTTAACCAGTCAGGCTTTTAAGGTAATACTACACTTTATGTAACCAGAGTAAAAACAAGCTGAGCTTAATTTAATCTTATGTATGACCTACATGTATAAACTGTAAGTTTTACAGTTGAACTGTTGAATTTTGGGCCAAAAGTCATTATTTGCCCCAAACAGCAATGAGCTTTTACCTAACAACAGTAACTTGTGTCCTGCTCTTGAAGTTATTTCAATAATGCGGCACTTCAACATTAAGCAACTTCCATTACTTCCAATGAAGGGAACAGCCTACGTACTTAAATATGAAGGGTAGGTTTAGAAAGCAGATTACTCAACATCCAACTCAATGACTTGAGCAAAGTTTGAAAACCACTATGAAACAATTCTGTGGGCTGGGTAAGGAGGAACCATTAAGTTGCTGAAGTAATTCAAAACATCCACTAACCATAATACACCGTGTGGTTTACTGATTTCTGGAAAAGTGAAGTACTTAAAAACAATCGGATTTGAAAAATGTCATCCTCCTCCTTCATTCCTTTCCTCTCTGTGGCAACAGTCTTCACCATGGGACAAAAATACCAGGACAAATGCAGAGTGAATTCCTTCTTTTGTAGCAAAAAAAATGGAAATAAATAAAAATACGGAGCTGTATCCTGCTATCACAGCTTGACCCTTTTGTCTGACCCAAACCACACTTGTGGTAAGACTCCTGTCATACCAGCAAAAGCAATGACATTAACATCAGAAACCAGAGGAAGCCCGGTTGCAGGCCACCCAGGTTTTCCAGGGGTCTAGAGAGCCAGGGAAAGTATATCTTGGACAAGTCACTGGACTACCCTTGCATTTCCTATTATTAATTTTACGCAGGCGACCAACCCACCCCTGTAAATCATACCTGTGGTTTAGGAAGGGCATATGAATCTCTTCTTTCTCTTCCCTCCAATTCACGTTGAGTTCTGCTCATTGTCTGTCTTTCTCTGCCTATCTGCTTATCCATCTAGTTATCCCCAAGATTATGCTTGTCACTTGCAATACAGCGCGTACACATGACGTAGTCCTGAAATGCTGACATTTGGGTTCAGATTTTAAAAGCTCCGAACAAGCCAAAAGTACCGTTTATCCCTTGGCGCGTTAGTGTTATTGCAGCATCGGAGCTTCTAAAGAGAGGAAACTGTGGTGAGAATTGGCGACTCTGTTCAGCCTTTGCTCTTCATGTTAAGCAGGGGAGGCATATCGAGTATTACCCTCTCAACTCGACAGACACGTAGTTAAACAGCAAGGTCGGCAGGCCGTTTAAAGCGCGTTTGGAGGCTCTGCGGGTTATTGTAGGAGATGATTTTATTTCTGCATGAAAAAGAGAGAAAAGGACATCTGAATAAAAAGTACAAAAATAAAACCTATTCATGTAAATTCTTGTGCTCACTGATTTATGGTGCTTGGAGGAATTTCAAGGCCGCTAAAGAGATATTTTCCCTTTTGCAGGTCAGGAGGGAAGCCAGGCACACAATATAAAACTACATCTGATTGAGGCAGATATTTGATGGCACATGAAAGCAGAGTGGTCAGCTATCGCTGCGTGTTGTACGCCAATAAAAACTTTATTCCCTTGAAATGTATTAACCATTGTGGGCACTCATCTCTGCGAACAAAGACTTTTATCCTGACAAATTTAAACAGCAGTTTGGCCCACACATAACTAACCCTCTCTTAGAGTTAAATGGATGGCGTCTCCGTGCTGTCCACTATTTATGAAAATCTGTTGAGTGGAAACCTCACAGGGACTATCATGTACATCTTTTTTTTTTTTTTTAGTACAGTAACCCCATTCATTCACCTTTTGTTATTCCATATGCCTTAATCCCATTTGCAAAAATTTGATTTTTATCTCCCCGGTGTGTTAAGTCCTGCAGCACGGAGGGAGGGAGAAACGGCCTGTGAAACCTCAAGTGACTGCTGGAGTCATTCATTTTTAAGTTTCTGGCACGCTCACTGTGAGGATGTGGCAGCTCCCACTGTGACGCATTTACTTAACTGGAGTCCATCAGAACACAACTGGAAGGTATAATGATTGGAGAGCTGTGAGGTAATATAAGAGGGGTAATGAGTTGTGCAGAAAAATTATCATTTCAAACAACAGTGCACTGAAAACAAGGCTAAATATCAGTTGCTGAAAGGACTTGACTTGAGTTCTGTACTTGGGAATAAATGAGGTACTTACAGTCTACACAGTAGATGTTATCAGTTTATAAACAACCTGCAGGCAACTTGCATTATCTAGTTAATACATTATAATCTGTTATAGATTATCAGCAATTTCATTATAAAGTGATACACAGTATACCATTGTGTCATTGTGGATTATGCTTTTTATAAACAACACTATTTTCAACCTACATGAATAAAAATTGGACTGTCTTCCCCGGGTCAGTGAATACTGTGATTTTAGCCCCTTTTTCTAAGTGAGTAATAGATTGAATACTTCTTAAAAAACTGGGCACTACTTTGTTTTGTCTGGCTTCACTGAACAAACCCAGCAATGGCAACAACTAAATAATCGCTGTGGGAGGCACAGTGTTGCAGTGGTTAACACCGTCCCTTCATAACAAGATGTTCTCGAGTCCAAAACCATTGGCCGTCTGGGGCCTTTCTGCGTTCTTTCAGTCTCGGGGCACTTCGGCTTCCTCCCGCAATCCAAACACATGCATGTTAGGTTAGCTGGTGATCCTAAATTGGCCGTAGGTGCGAATGGTTCTCTCTCTGTGCTACCTACGTGAATAAACACTCAAACAGGTTGTTTTTACTGCCTGTGGCATATAGGAATGTTTCAATTTTCTGGCCCAGTCACACTAGAATTAAAAAAAAAAATAGCAAACTCCCTCTTACTAGCAAAAAAAATCAGCTGTTGCCCAACGACTGCATTTGCATTCAGCAGCCAGTTGCAAGGAGTTGCATAAGTACAAAGTAAAAGTAAAGTAAGTAAAAGTTTATTTATATAGCTCATTTCACAGACATGTGTAAGAGAGGTAGCAAAGCAGAAAAACGAAACACAGTACAATCATAAATGCATCATAAAAGCAGTAGTCTAAAAAAATGTCTTTGCATAGACCAACTGGTCACCCAGATAGATGTGAATGCCAATGCGCTGCCATCCATCTGACTCAGTCTGCACTAATAAACTCAACAATGACATGTCTCTTTGCGATCGGGGACTCAACTCAACTTCTTGCCAACCAGTTACATCCTTGTATAAAAGCAAGGTTACTGTGCTCCTGTGCCACTTTACATCTTGCAGCAACTATGTAACTAATTGGGGAGGGTGTATGAGGTTCTAGTTGAACTTTGAATATAAGCTAGTTAATGTGAATTTCTGTCTATGCAGATGGCAAACAGATTGGTTGCCATTGCCAGCTTGACCTCGATCAATCAAACTGACAGCAGACTGTTTCCGTCTTGTTGCCATTTTATCATCGTCATCTTAGTACACCAAAGTTGCTTTGAAGATGGCAACTGGCAACCGGTCGCAGACCTAGTCCTCATCTTTCATGTAACCATTTCAAAAAGCAACAAATTTTTTGCACATGGTCGCAATAATTTTGGCTGTACCACGTTGTTCAACCTCCCTTTTGCTTTGAGTTCTTAGGTTGTCTCTAATCATTTTTAGGTTTGAGTACTTTTCCTTCATTTTTGTTATATTTTGGCTAGGTCGCAATAAAAATTGAGTTCCATCAGAAAGATGACATTCCCAGTGCACTTATTCACACAGATAGTCATCTGCAACGTGTCACTACAGACCCCTGTGTCTGGTCTGAGACTTGCTCATTAACACCTTCTAGTAACTCCACAAGTGCCTGTGTTATGTTTTGTGTTTCTAGCATGCCCTTCAGCTTTGCAGTACTGCATATACAGTCATCGCTGATGGTCTCTAAGTACTTCCCTATTGTAAACTAGCTGCTTGTTAAACCAAAGTGTCTAATTTTCTATCTCCCCAAAAGTTAAATGCAGAGTATTTAACACACGTGTAAAGACTTTGGAGCTGTTCATAAAGGCTATTAGAACTGGGATGAGTTTAGAAAGTGATGTAACCACTCAACTAGTGTTGAAAAAAAGAAACTTTACTAACCACTCAACTAGTACAACTAGTACAGGCCCTCAGATTAAGCAGAGGAATGTGCAGCTCACCACAGGTGAGTTTCAGTTCAGAGGACAGGAGCAGACTTCTGTCAGAGAGAAGTAGATTCATCCTTGTTGCCAGAGTTATACTGAATATTTATGAGTTCCTTGGAGTTCCTTGTGGGGCTGGTGTTGGAGATGGTGACTGGCCAGAGTTTTTGCAGGAGGTAAAGGGATGGTAGAGGGTGGAGATGGGCAGGACCTACTTATCTCCACCTGAAAGCAAAGGATGTGTGAGAGGCATGAGAGAGAGAGAGAGCGAGAGCAAAAGAAGGACAAATAGCCCTGACCAGTCCTAGACTATAAAGGTACTAAGATTTTAAATAACTTGCTAAATATTGCATAACTACCATTATTTTTATATGACGATGCTTGCAGCAAATGTGGCTATTGTCATCCTTTGAATTTTTACTCTGTTTATATGTATTATGACTACTTTCAAAAGAAGAATCTGGGCTGAATCTTCTTCAGCCACTGCAAAATACTCAAACAATAAAAATTCCTTCTTTTAACACTCTGCATAATTCATATCTTTGTTGACTTAGTGAGTGCTTATGTTTAAATGCTAGCCAGTGGGAAACTTCAGCTTAAGGACAGCTGGACTCATAAAGATGGACCTACTTGGAATGTGCCAGTAAAGTTGAGCAGTGCAGAGTCTCTGTGTGAATGTGTTTAGATTCGGTGTCATCTGAGTGCATTAGGTAGAATGTAAACACACACAGCAGACATTTACTGAAGCCAGTCTGCATACTTACTTGCGAGGCAAACAGGCAGCCGCTGTAGCCGCGTGCAAACCTTGAATCTATTGATTTAAACATTATAAAGCTTTTGTGCGCTGAGGGGCTGAATGGAGCAACTTTAGTGCTCGAGTCATCATCTCCTTGAGTCTCCAGACAGACAGCTCAAGGAATTTTTAAACAGATTTGCAGAAATCCATCATATCAAAACCGTTTTAGGTTTTATTTGGGCCTCTGGTATCTCTCATCTCTTTTGGAACATGACAGTAATTACAGCCATCAAGGTGCTTGTCTGGAGCCATCGGCCAAGAGTGTGGAGACTGCTTCTTCTCAGCTGGTCTAACTCGGACGCCTGACATCACCGCTCCGTTTGTTTTAACAGACCTTGAAGTATGTAATGGCGATAATTGCAGACAGGCCAGATTTATTCGGAGTCGTCGCCCTGGTCTAATTCATACATTAAGTTAACAGTTGCTGGGAGGATTATCCTATAAACAAGGTAAAGCATTAGCCAGAGGAAAGAATGTGTGGATAAACTTAGGTTGTGAAATGGTCAAAAAGGGAGTTCTCCTGCTCTGTCCTAAACCATATCAGTGATACATGTAATAACTTTAAAGGCCCACTAAATTTACGCGTGAAGTTCAGTTTACTTAACATGAGGAATACTGCGCTGCCTGTGAAAACACTTGTATAACATCTTCTGTAACCTGGATTTTGTTTTTAAAGTTAAATAAAAAAAAACTTCCTGCTTACATCAGTGGGGTCAGTTCAGTTTGAGTCGGAGACTTGTACATTTTTAACAAAGCTTCTCGCATTTTAAAATGAAGCTACAAACTATTAAAATGCATTATGGGAACTTTGAGGTTGTCCCATACCAAATCGGGATATCTAGGTCGCCGCTGCTTAAACTTTGGGACTCTGTCTCATGTGAACGTCATGACTTTCTAAACCGGGAACCACTAAACTACAGCTTTATATGAAAACATAAATCTAACATGCATTGTCCTATCACAGTCAGATTGTGGCAAAGTAAAACTTCTTTATACTACAGGTCAGAGGAGACTATCTAATCTAATCTTTTTATTGGTCTAGCTGTTTATTAGTGGACTTGTCTGCATTATTATAATAAGAAACAGTTTTCCGCCAAAGACCCTGTAAAACTGAATTATCTGCATTATTTGTATCCAGGTTTTTAAATCTGACACCAAAATCAGAAAGATAGCAGTGAGAATGTAATAAATCAGGAGAAGATCATCTGTGCATGTTGGATTTCCGTGTGTTTCCTGGACACTGAACACTGAACTGCTGGAGGTTAAGTGCCTTGCTAAAGGGCACCCTGATGGTTATGCTGCATGCAGGATGAAGCATCAATCACTTGCTTTCCCAGCCATTTTTTTTGTGAACCAGTCCAAACTTTGCTTTAAACTGGCAAACATCCAGTTCCAGAGTAGAGGCTTCTGGCATAGCTTCACCCACTTCCAATGTGCATGGAGAAGAGCAAACATTAAGAGAGGTCGAAGCTCCAGCAACGCTTATAGTATGACGAACAACTTAATCGCTCGGCTAACGCGTCTGAGCCTGTAGCCTATATACGTTTGAGCAGAAAGAAACATTTCTAGTAGAGAAAATTCTAAAACCAGTCATATACATCCAGTTTGTCGTATTTGGCCCCTTCCTGATTTCTTAGTTTTTTGCATATTTGTAAAAATTACACGTTTCAGATTAAAGATAAGATGACAATATCCTAAAGGAAAATGTCCACCCATTGGTTTAAGCTCTCTTGGGTTATGCAGCAGGATGATGATCCAAAAAACACCATCAAGTCCACCTCTGAATGGCTTAGAGAAACAAAATGACGGTGTAATTAAGTCTGGACTCAAATCAGATTGAGATATTTTGGCCCAACCTTCAACAGGCCGTTAATGCTCAAGCCCTCCAATGTGGCTGAATGAAAAGTATTCTGCAAAGAAGAGAGGGTCTTAAAATCTTCCACAGTGATGTGAAAAGCCATCAGTTATCACAAATGTTTGACTGCAGTTCTTACTGCCGAGGGTGGCACAACCACTTAATGGCTTTAGGGGGCAATTACTTCTTCACACGGGGTCAGGTATGTTTGGATAGTTTTTTTTTTTATCTTAATAAATGAAATCATTATTTAAAAACTGCATTTTATATTTACTCTGCAAAAGACTAAGAAATCAGAAAGAGGGCAAATACTTTTACATATGACTTGTGTACATATGCACAAGTCAGCCTCTTCATCCAGTTCCATCCATATTAACATTCAGTAGCATGGACTAAACTCAGTGGTTCTGTTTTGATTATTACTGCCTTGTGTTTCAGGTTCATTCTTGTTAAGATGTTCTTCTTCTTAGGGGTCGGTTTCTGTTTTGTATTTTTGAGCTCCTTCTGTGCTGTGTCTCTGTGCCTGCCCTGGTCCCATGTTTCTGTGTTTCCTCCCTGTTGCCATGTCTGATGTCTTAGTGTTAAGCTCCTGTCTGTGCATACCTGTTGTATTTCCTGTTTTACTTTGATAGTCGCTGTCCTGGGTGTAGTGTGTCTGGTTTTGCTCCTCCTTGTCTCATCAGCTCTGATTCCTCACACCTGTGTTTCCCTCCTGTCTCCCATTCCCTGATTGCTCCTGTGTGTATGTAAGCCCTGTGTTTCCTTCTGCTTGATACTTGTCCATCTGTTTTACCTGCTTGTTATCCCCCTGTGTTACCACTGCGCTAAGTCTCCTCGCATTTCAGGTTAGTTCTGGTTCCTTGTTTCTTAGTTTTCCCAGTTTAGGTTTTCCTTAGTTTCTGTCCATGCCATCTCTGTTTCTGTTCTATATATAAAGCTCACTTGCATCACAGCCAGTGCCTGCATTTCGGGTCCTTCACTCATTACTCCAAAAGTCTGCTGCCGCAGCCATGACAGTTTCAGCCCTTTGTGTCTCACCTACAAGCAACGTCTGAAATCTAAGTTTAATAAAAGGGAAAGAAAACCTCATTAACACATCATAAGACTAAGAAATTTCTGGTTGGATCTCTCTTGTAAATGCTGCCTCGTTGGTAACAGTAGGACAGAAAACACAGCCGAGCAGGACTTGGCAGTATTTCTCCACAATGTTCCATGAGTGGTGAACTGTGCTCCAGTTTCATGCTTGTTTGACAATGTTGTCACCCTTTTTCCTCTTAAATATGGAACACTAAACACATGTGTAAAAATTATGGCATTTTAACAGCTATTAAATGAAAAGACAAATTATTTTTCTGCATAAAAAGAGTTGACTGATTTGCAGCGCTCATTACTTAGGTGTTACTCTATTAGGTTTCATGGTATTATGTCTAATGATGTCAACTTTTCCTTCTTGCAAATGGGCTCAGTCAAAGGGGAATGGCACAGCTAAATCAAGATTATACTCTTTATAATGTTTCAATAAAACACGGGCCCACAAAGAAAAAAGTCACCTCTGGAGAGAGAAACGTGTATAACATCAACAATCTGCTGTGAATTGTGAAATGAAATAAGTGAACTCTAGTCCCACTGCTTCTGCCCGACTCCCATTCATCAGCTTTCAGCCTCCACTAAAAGCGGGCTTTACAGCCAGTTGGCGCTCCTGCTCTAAAATATGTCCTAGTGCATGGACACAAGTGTCAATGAGGTGGTATTTCTCAGGCCCGTTGTCTTTCCGTTATCGCAGGATGTGGAGCTGGGAGGAGCGAGTGGGGAGGACTGGAGCCCTAAAGCATGATTTACTTGACCTTGCTGTGCTGGAACTCACAGCCAGAACCTCATTAATTCCCAGGGTCATTCTGTTCGGACATAAATTGGTAAAAATCGGAACGCGTGGATGACTTCCAGACATACGCGAAGAATTATGAAATCTCTGGCCTTACCCCAACCTCCCTGACTCTGCTCGTACCCACTCCAAAACCAAAACGCGAGTGTAAATCAAGCTGCTCTGCTTGGAGGAGTCGCCTAATCCTGATCGAAGGGAGGAGGCCGATGGAACGTTTTGTGCTTATTAGGCGGCAAATATGCCGTTGTTTTATGTGATTATCAACAGTGAATGATTTTTTGCTCCCATCCATTCTGGAGCCTTGGCCTGTCTTTTGTTTGGGAAAAAGGAGCTGGAGCAACAGCAGGGCTGAGAGGGAAGCCCAATAAATTACACTAATGCACACATTTAAAGGGGCTCATATTCCCTCTGGCCTGTTATCAAGACTACTCTAGTGAGAATGTAAACTACCTCTTTCTGTCCCCCCTCCCCAGACCCAATATTTAATGTTATCACCCTTTAAAACAGCTCAACTGTTTATGTTATCGCAAATAAAGGCAGATTATTTCAACTTTTTCTCACTATTTCATATGGGCTCCAGATTAGCCAGGCAAATAGTTGTCTAATGGTGCTCCTGTGCTCATTAATTCAAGAAGATAGACCCAGAATTGTATAAACACAGCGGAGTCAGGGCTGGTGAATCACACCTTCAGTTTATAGAGGCCGGCAGAGGGGGGTTGGATGCTCTATATGAGCCCACACAAGCTAAGTTGTGGAAAGGAAAACAAGCATAATCCCACTGATAAAAGCAGGATTGTTCAGCGTTTATTTGGACATGCAGTGCCTGGTTGGGGTTAGACCCTAATGAGACAGCAGCCTGTCCAGAGTGGATTCATCACTGCTGGATTGGGGTTATCGCCCTTTACCGTGCCCCACTACTTTTAATCAGGCTCCTCTCCGGTCACTCCCTATCAGCAGCAGTCCATCTTTGGAGCCGTCAGCATTCATCAGGAGCTTCAGACAGGCCCAGGGAGCATAGCAGAGTGGTGCATTAGTAAATTATTGCTTTGCGGTTTAGCTTTAGTGTCTGTCACATAACAGAGCACATGTGAAGTTAACATACACAGCACACATGTATGAACACATGCCTGTGTGTACTCGAGACCGCTATTTATAGGAGAACTGATAGAGATGAGATACTGTAGTAAAACCAGCAGCTTTAGTAGCTCCGTGCAGTCAAACCCGGCAGAGCCGCGAGTCAAAAATGTGCAAAAGCAACATCTTTAGAAGCTGCTGAAAAACTGCAAAGAAGCTTTGAGAAGCTTATATCAGTACATTTCTAATGAAAGACACAAACGTAAGAGGACTATCAATTCAAATCTTGGCCTATATGGCTGCAACATATTTCTCCACTCAAGGAAAATTTATCTCCTGTCCTTACACTGTGTGTGTGTGTGTGCGCGTGTGCGTGTGTGTGTGTGTGTGCGCGCGCCCGTTCGATTAGTTTAACTCAGGAGGTGATTTAGTGTTGTTAGTGTTACTTGCTGCCATGACATGACCCACTCCCACCTCATCAACGCGCCCCCACAACCCCAAATAAGCACATTAAAGTCACAACAGCTTTTAGTCTTGACATAACAGCGCAGCTCGTGGATTGCATCTTTGTCTCGAAGAATAAATACATTTTTTTTTCTCTCCTCTACCTCCGGTCAAGTAAAATACACAAATATCAGGGTGTGAGAGGGGAGGCTTAAATCATTCGTTCTCGATGTTTACACCAGTTAAGTCAATAATCTCCATCTTGAGACAGTGATAAGTGATATAGCAGGGTGAGTCTTTACCACTACTTCTCTTTGGGAGTTCGCTTGATGCAAAAACATCAATTGGAGCACGTGTTCTGAGTAACTGCTCCTGCGGGGGAATTCCCTTGAAAGTAAAAGAACAATGCCTGAAATTACACATTGTCTTTTCTTTCATTAACCTTTCTTTTTTTCTTTTTTCTTTCAGCTTTTCATGGTCACAGAAGACAGTGTCATTGGTGTTTACTGAGGTGCCACAGAGATGTCTCCAGAAGATACAGTCTGTGTTGCAAGATGAGGGCCACTGGACCGTGAGAAACCTAATGAGTGCTGCTGGGTGAAGACACTTTGGTCAGAGTAGTGGTTTTTAGGCAGTAAAGGGAAGTCTACAGCTACAAATGTGTAAGCGTACATATGTCGTGCAAATATAAGTACATACAAAACCCATTTTCCCAACTTTTAAAATTTCTATTTGGCATAAACCCAGCAAAAAATTGTATCTAGTCTATTTTTTTTTTAAAAGTTGGAATAAAAAGAATTGCATAATTTATGCTCATTAGTAGGCCTGTAGAGCCTATTTTATATTCTTCTATCAAATGTTGAAAACTTTAACAAAATTAATCATTTTCTCAAATGTTTTTCCAACTCAGTGTTCTTGTTGGGGTGGACCAACCCCCCCCCCCGCCTC
>VOQK01019637.1:2202-18603 GCA_015052645.1 Benitochromis conjunctus
CAAAAAAAAAAAAAAAAAAAAAAATTGCGCTTGCTTAATGTAATAGTTTTCATAGTAATAGTAAGTCGGACACTGTAGTTTCAAATCCTTCAATATTTCTGCACTTTGCAACTTGTTCTCTAATGCCTTTCTCTTATTTTTGTGTACATTTCTCTTGTTTTGTATGTATCCCTCTTGATTGTATACATTTGTCCTGTTTGCCATTTATTCCTGCTGTCTACTATTTATATTGTTATTCCGGCACAGTTGGTGTGGAGCACCCACAATTTCGTTGTACATGCACAGTGACAATAAACGGCTTTTACATTCTAATCTATTCTATAGAAATACCCTAAAAATAATCATTTTCACACAAGTCCTAAAAGGAGATAAGAGAACCCAGTAAAACTCAATGAAAATATCAGGAGAGTAATGAAAAAAAAATGACAGGCATGGCTGGGCTGAGAAAACTAAGCCGCTGCTCTACAAAAACAGCTACTTGATGCCTTCTGGCTTTCTCATGTGATCTTTAGTCAAAGGCTGCTAAAACAATGCTTTGATGAGTGACGAGACCAGAATAGGACTTTTTGGTTTAAATGAGAAGCATTATGGAGAAATTAAAGGATAAATGAACTGTTATTTATTATATGACTTTTTTTTACTGTGACTTTCACCCATTAACACACTCACCTTTTATCTATCACACTTGCGTGTACTGCACAAAGCAGGAATCAAACCACATCAGTTCTAATTAGTAGATGACCCTGAGCCACAGCAGTCCCACACAGGCAAGGAAAACACTGCAGCTTGTCATTTAGGAAAACATGGCGGTGGTAGTATCATGTTTCGGTTCATTTTGGTGCCTCTGGGCCAGAACAGTTTGTCATCTTTGAACAACAAATTCTGACTTACTCCATGAACAGAATCTCAAGACAGGATGGGTCAAGCAGCTTAATAACAATATAAAAACAAAAAGTGATTAAGGATATAAAAAGAATGAATATCACATTTTAAAATGACCAAGTCAAAAAGAGTCCTAATCTTAAGCTGACAGAAGGGTTGTCGAATAGCCTGAAGTTCAACCCCCCCACCCTCGATACACAATATTAGGTCATTTTCCTCAATGTGTAAAAGTCTAATTTTGTTGTTTTATTGTGTGATTGGATTCTCTTTATAATATTTTTAGCACTTGTGTGAAAATCTGATGATAATACTTCAGTGACAGTTCTGCAGAAATTTCTTGCAACTGCTTCTCTAGGTTTACCCCAGCTTTTAATTTATTAATTAGTTTATTGGCCCACATTTTTATGGTTAAGGTCACTTTTGCTCTATAGCCATCTTAGCATTTGGCTAGAGTTACATCGCTAAATGTCAAGTTGATTTATTTATATAACACAAACGCTGACCCAAGTGCTACACAGCAAGCAAACAAACAAAAATTAGGATAGTAGTAATTCATAATAATAACTGTAAAAGTAATTATATTACAAATTAGAGCAGTACTATTTATTGTAGTATAGTATCATAAAAAAAAAAGAAAAAGAAAAAGTGTGTGTAGTTAACAAAAAGACTTTCTTGGCAGTTTTAAACAGAAAACAAGAGATGGAGAAATCTAGAGGTGCAGTACGCTACAGTATATATACACACCACTGATGACAACAAGTTCCACTTTTCCAAGTTTGAACCAAAACAAACCAAAAAGAGGGCATGCCATTAACGAAAGACGCCACCAACTACATACGGATTGGAGGAGCAGCCGCTCCTTAACTGCATGTTTGTGTAAAATTCAATAAAACATTTTATCAGATGTTTTTTTGTTTTTTTTTCTTTCCCACCTGCAGATCACTCCAAGGGTGTGTTCCTGTGATTGTGTCTCCTATGAGTAGTGATGACCATGATCACAGTCCTGGAGTGGGGGATTTCACAGTGCGCTACAAGTTGTCCTTCTTGGACATCAGTGCTTAAACTAAAGGGATGGTTGTGGATTTTACAGAGATTTCTATGACTACCTGCCTTCAATGAGAAAAGTTGAGGCTACTACTGAGTTTGTGCAGCAGTGCAAATAACTTGCCACTATAATTGATAACAAGATGACCTTTGAGCGTCAGGTGGAAGCCATGTGTAGAAAAGCTTACCAGCACAAGTGTACTTTTATCACAAGCTTTGAGGTTTCCATGTCAGCAGCACGTTTATGAGAAGGTTTTATTGAATCTGGTCTTACATTCTCATTTATTAGCAGGCACGGGCCACTGAACCTCAAAAGCAAAAATAGGCTGTCCAATGCAGAGCTGTGTAGCCAAGTAGGACGTGTGTGCCTTAATGGCCTTCCTCATCTGTATAAAGTTAGGACTCTGAAGAACCCCACTCAGTTCTGGTTGATCCTAGCCACCACTCTTGTCTTTTAAATGAGTATATGCTTTTTTTTTTAATTCTAGTCTTAACAAACTTCATGTGTTTTTGTGCTATTTTTATTGTTTTTATTTTAAAACCGTTCCCTTGATAGTTGTGCGCTTTCTGCTGACACAAGGTAAAAGCTTATAGCATTAACCAGTTAACCGGTTAACAGGCTATTGTTCAGTTAGTAACATATACACTCACGCCGTCATTACAAGATCACAAATATGATGAACATGCGCACTCAGCCGTGCATGCGGCGTGTTCCCACACTTCTGCCACTGTTGACTTTTCCCTCAAGAAGAAACAAGACTGGAATGAAGATGATGAGGTATCACAAGATATTCTGTTGATTTAAGCAGCACTGTTTTGTCAGACCTTCCTCCTTCATTTAACACACATGATCAACAGGCATGTGGGTCGAAATAAATAGTTTTATCTTTATCCATTATTCGGACATAAACGAAATGTCAAAAAGTCAACTGCCTTTCTCTTTTATGAGACTCCTTAGAAAGCTGTATGCAATATGCAGTCCTGTGAAAATCCAAGTTTTCCCAGGACTATACAGTCCTGTAAAAAAACCAAAACACTCAACGATTGAATAACTTGCTGTGGAAGAAGTTGTGGCCCACTCTTCTTTACTGCGATGCTTCAATACGTCGATGTTTGTGGGCGTTTGTTTATGCACAGCTCTCTAAATGTTTTTTGACTTTGACTGGGCCACTGCAAGACTAGTAGATTCCCTGCTGTGGTTTGGCTTTTCATGCTCTAGCTGTCTCACATTTGACTCTTGAATACTTTGGTATACAAAGGAGTTCATAGGCAAATCAATGACTGCAACATGCCCAGATTCTGTGGCTGCAAGTCCAAATCATCACGCCTCCACCACCATGCTTGACAGTTAGTATGATACGCTGTGTTTGGTTTACACTAAACATTACAGCCATACATTTCCACTTTGGTCTCATCTGTCCAAAGCCCATTGTTCCAGGCGTCTTGCGGTTTGTTCAGATGCAGCTTTCCAAACCTAAACTGTGCTTCCACGTTCTCTTTAAAGAGAAGAGGCCAAGCCATACTTGTTAAGCCTTCTTAGAAGTTACACAGTCATGAGGTCAATTAAAATTTAACATGCTAATTGAGACATATAGCGTCTGAGATGTAGCTCTTGGGTTGTCTTCAATTTCTCAAAGCAGTGCAGTCTGTCCTTGGAGTGAATTTGCTAGCACGTCCGCTCCTCGGATGGTTGCAACACTCCGCTAACACAACCTCTGAATAACATTTTATGAAAGCTTCCATAAAGTTCTTTACAGAAGTCAAACACCAACTACAGAATGCAGTTTCCATCAGGTCAGAGTCAAGAACTACAGGGAGATAACAGGAAAAAACCCAACTTTATTTAATCACTCCAGGAAACCAGAAAGATTGTTTTCCTGGACCCTTGGGACATGAAGGCCTGCTTGGCAGACTAGCCCATTTAGGACTTCATAATATTCAGTAGTAACTATAGCCATTAGGATTCTGTGTGCATTATAATTATACAAGATAAATATATTACTGCCAATAGAAGTTTGACATAAGTCCCGATTAGTTTTCTTGACTGGTGAACCATTCACGTTTTGTGTTGGGGGCAGCTCTGCTACTGTCAGCTTTCACATTTGACTCGAGCGGAGAACAAGTTACCAAAATGTCAGTGTTTCTATTTTTAATATGCCATTAAAATCAGGATTCAATTACACAATTAGCAGAAAATGGAGGGAAACCATTAACAATGAGAAGAAACTGTTAATCTTGTGAACTGACCTTCAGCCCCCAGTGAAAGGTCATCTTCAAAGCTGCAGCCGTTCTTCAGAGGCCCTGTTCTCACACACACACACACACACAAACACAAACACACATGTAAGGTGTGAAAGCCCATCAGTGACAACAGTGCTAAACTATACCAAATTCTGATTTTACAGTTGTAACGACGTAACAAATATATTCTGATGCACTAAAGTCTGGAGAGCAGAACTGTCACCATCAGAAGTTCTCACTGTGTAGCACATAAACAACAAAAATATGGATTACCTCTGCTTGGAGAAGCACTCTGGTCATCTAGAGAGGCTCCAAGGGGAGTTCTGAAAAACACAATGAGTGAAATAAACTGAACACACACACACAAAATCCAACATCAGCCACCAGTGTTAGGGGTGTGCTGCTATTAACATACGCTAAAAAAAAGAAATTAGAAAGTACTATGGTGTATCGAGCCACATGCTCTCTCTCTCTTTTGATAGTCTGTGTATAGTTTTACACTGTGTGGCTGAAGCCACCTACCCTTAGACTATGTAGTAATCAATTCAAGACAAATCCAAGGCTAAATACCCATCTCACAAATATCCCAGATAATCGATAATAATGCTGTATGGCTTTGTATAGCAAGATATTTCCTAACTTGACTTAAGCGAGGAACAAACTGGCTGCTTGTCTAGGGCTAACTTTCCCAGTGCCAACTTTAAATATCTCTCAAGTCAGTAGTAGTCAGAAGTCTAGGTAACCCAGACTAACTGCCAGTCGAATAAAAGTCAATATTTCCAGCCCAAGTCAGGTCGGGCTACTTCTTCTGGTCAATCACACCCTATACTAATTATTCTAGGTTAAATCTTAGTCTAAGAACCTTTGGCGGTTGTACTGACCAGACTAGTTCCTCCAGGCTAACTGACTGACAGATTAGGCTAGTTGAAAGTAGCACTGAGGAATCGGGTCTAAGCTGCTGTCTGCAGCAGGATGCTGGAGAGACTGTGCTGTTACACAACCTGCAGCTTTTATCAATGGGACAAACTTCATGGCACCAAATAAAACACACACACATGGACGGTTGTGTAACAGTGCGCAGTCGCAGTGTTCACTATTCCTCCCCACTTGCACCCAGCAGCCATGTTGGCCCCAAGCCCCTACCCTGCAACTGTTGCTATAGTAACCTGCTTGCCATGTTACCGCGGTGCCGTGTCATGTTGTAGACTGTTGTGAGTGACATTGGTTAAAACTGTGCGTGTGTGATAACAATGTTGACTCAGCAGGAGGAACGCCTCCTGTGTTTGCTCTTTTTTTTTTCTGCTTTTCTTTCCGTCTTCTGTCAGCTTCTTCCTGAATCTTTCTCTCCTTACTCCACTACAGCAGCTCTGTGCACCCTATCTCTGGGCGTGGGTTTGCTGTCTTTGTCTGTGTTTGTTCCCTGTGGTTCTGTGTGTTCTATGTCTAGGCGTTGGCTGCACTTTGGCTCTACGTCAGCAGCTGATAAAAAACACCTTTAAACACACACACCTCTAGTCATCAGGAAGCCATATCAATAACATACCAAGCGACAAAACCAGTTAGCAAGTCTTTAACTCATGAGTCAAGCTCTAAAAGACCACAGCTCCAGCGGCACATATTTACATTAATGACTATGTTAATCATTCTGTACCCTCACACTGATTTTCTTATCTTTTTGATTGTAGTTAATTATTTTAGGAAAGCTTTTATCTGAAGCATTTTAGATGAATGTTTTAGCTTTAAGTGCTCAAAAGCCCATTTTCCAATCTTTGATTTTAAAATAATTATTTGTGTTCATTTATTTATATAGTGACAACAACTAGGGTAACTCCCATTCAAATAATCCCATAATTGATTATATGTGCAACTGGTCAAATGTAACCCAGCTGTATAATTAGAGCAGCACAAACTGTGCGTTGCATTGTCACTGGAATTTACTTGTATTCAGATTGTTATGTTTGGTCCTAATCAACTGCCAAGTGTCTTATACAGACTGTGATGAAAACATACAGAAAAATACCTATTCAATCAGTAAATTCATCTCGCTTTTATTGGGCAACAAACCAAAAGTGATTTCCACGTCTCCGTTATTGTTTAAACATCCTTTAATTCTGAGTAACCTTTAATGTTCCTGCAGTTTAAAGTTTCAGTGCTCAGATACGCAGAATCAATCCCCCTTTCAAGCGTGTAAACACACTCAAGCAGATAGCCTGGGTTAACAAAGAAAGTTGATACCACAATTTTACTCGTTATCGCCAACTGAGGTTTTAGGTATCGTCAAGCCAGCTAACGCAAAGAAAGCCCGGCTATGTTGAACTTTCTTTGTAGCATGCCCCTCAAATGTAGATTAGTACATGATGCGTTTCCTTTTAACCAGTCGATGTGTCTGTACAGGTGAAACTGTTTGTTGGAAAAATTCACAATGATAACAGCAATAAAACATGTTCCAGTTTGCATATAATGGAACATTTTCCAACATTTTTTCTGGCATGCCCCACTTCAGAAGCAGGAAAAAAAAAAGCCCATAACTTTAATAAATTACATTATTAACAATAAAAAAATACAAGTACAATTTTAGTCAAAGCATGGAACAAAATTATCTGCAATCTCTTGTTTATTTTCCCTAAAAAAAATCAAAAAATCAAAAAAAAAAAATCCTGTTTTTCTAAACCTTTCAGTTTCAGGAAGTTACAGCACACAGTTTGGCTTAGGTTAGCTGACCGCAGCATGAGCCAAAATGACCAAAAACTGCAACTTTTCTCTTGTTTTGTATAAATTCCTCTTGATTGCATACATTTCTCCTGTTTGCTATTTATACCTGTTGTCTTTCTATTTATATTTTATTCCTGCACAGTTGAAGGAATGAAATATTTGTTTGTACATGTGCAATGACATAAGGGGCTATTCTATTCTATTCTATTCTATATGTCCAAGGGACTCGACGTGTTTTTTCTAAAAAGAACTCGTTACAACAAAAACAGAGAAGAGCAGGTTTTGATCATTATGAACAAAAATGTGAGTAACATAATAAAGGGCCGTGAGATATGATAAAAAGCAAACCAATGCTTTAAACTTCTTACATGCTTAAAAACACTCATTTTAAACTGGCGTCATTAATTTTGGGACCGAATCATCTAGAATGCGTGCACTGCTTTAGCACGTGAGCGATTTACTGAAAACAGGATATTTAATCAGGTGGTGAATGGATACGGTACCTGCAGTCATTCAGCCAGCTGGCGATCTTGTTGTTAGGAACTTGCCCTAGCAGAAAGAAATGAGTATGTTAAAGCAATAAACCAGTGCATGCTGTACTGTGCAGTGATTACAACATGCTATAAAACTATTACAGTGGTGCCAGACTTCAGGATATGTCAACATTACAGAAATTTGGTCTGCAATCTGTTTCCACTGGTTCAGACTTTTGTTCACAATGCTCTGACCACAAGTAATGATTCATTTTAGGGTTTCCCTAACTTTACATTGTACATATGTATAATGATAAAATGTCAATTTTTTTTTATTTTAAATGTGGGCAAAAGTGCATAAAAAGTAATCCCTGTGGCCCAAAAGTTTGGGCATTACACTCTAAATAATGTTTTGTTGTGTTTGGTTTTGTGCGATAAGGCAATCAGGCATTTTTATATGCCTGTAACGGGATTTCATCATTACACTTATTAGGGCTACAAGCCAAAACCTGTGAAACACAACACACACCAACAACATCTATGCCATCAGAATTAACTTCACTTTGATCTGCTGACAAACTAAAATGATCTCCACATCTCCATTATTAGACTGCAGGACAGTAACATGTTTATATGTATCTAGTTAAAAGCTGCAAAAAGACCACAAATCCAATAGAAGTCTATGGATAAATGTGGTTTATCCATGGTTTTCTATGCTGATCTCTGTAGACTTTTTTCCAGCTTTTTTCCAGCTCAGTCACATTTTGTGTCACATTGAATAAGAATTCAAGTATATTCTGTAAATCTTAGTCATGCCGTGTTTTAGAACAGAGGCTTATCTGTGACCTTTTCCCTTTTAAAGGTTCACAACCAAATAAAAGTATATCATTAAGTCTGCAAATGTAAAACCTTGGATACACGGGTATTTTAGGTAAAGTATTTATCAACAGAGGCTAAACAGTTAAGTTGAGCTAACCTTGTCCTGTGGGTCCCTCTGAGTTCCCATTACTCTGGCTCTGCTGGGGCTCCTGGGGGCCAAAGAGGTGTTCTGCTTTCGATTCTTGCCAGAAGGATTCTCTGGTTTTGGCCCAGGCCTGACGCCTTGTTGTGGGATCTAAGGATCAGTCAAGCATACCATCTGTCAGCATGATGGCTATTAAAAGGTTGTTAACTCAGAATTACTTACAAATGTGCATGAACAGTTCTGTAACTATATTTCAAATCGTCTGCGGTAACAGATTTGTAAGAGTGTAATGGAGTCTCTGAAAGCAAAGTAAGATTTGCAAATGTGTCCAGTAATCTGAAAACCTGCTTTCAAAATCAGTGTGCGTTATCAGATGGCATATTTGTAAATATGTCTAGATTTCATTCCCTCTTTTTATCCATTTATTTTATAGTCCAATATTTTAGCTACCCATTTCAGCTGCTTTTTCCATCATATTTATTCTGAATCTAAAGAAAGGTGACGCACCTAGAACAGTATTGGCTTCCATTGCCAGAGCTCCACTCTCCATTTCTCTGGTTGGTTGGATGCGGTCAGTCAAAGAAGACTGACGACTCTACAGCAACATCAGCAAAAGACAACATACACCTGCAAACACAGAGAGAAACGCTTTTATATTTAATAATTCACTTAAGATGCACTTTAAACACAAATACTAATCGTTGAAAACAAAGCAACTACATAAAGAAAAGATGAATGATGTTAGTAAAGACGTTCATGTATTTAACTGTTAGTTACTAATGATCACTTGCGAAACAGAAGCAATACAATATATAATATATGAAACGCAATACAATAGGGAATATTAGTTATAGCAGATGGTGTGCTATATTAGTAGGCTCTAGCTGAAACATGCAACCCAGAAACATACAGTACACAAGAGAGTAGAGAAAGGATGTGAATCACTGGTACAACTATCACTTTTGGACAGTATAAAGAACATTTGCACACAGATACTAATCCTGAATTAGTGTCAGCAGGAAACAAGGGGCAAGTCTGAACAAATATAAAACCAAATGGCATCATTAAGTCACAAAATTTGTTGTAAACGCCTAGCATGTAGCAAACAACGGTGTAGTTTAACAACAATTCTTACCTTCACTGGTTACATGTGGTCTTTGTGACTCAAATGTTAAAACTCTTACGCAAACAAGAGACTTCTTCAGAAAATGTTACATCTTTACTTTGCTTCCTGATGATTACCGTTTGTGCAGTAAAGACCAGTTCTGGAGGACTAAAGTAAAGGGAAGCTGCTTTGTACTTAGATAAGAAGAAGAGAACTGGCCTTTATTATTGATGAACAAGTTACCCACACTGAGACCAGTTGAGATTACACACACACACACACACACACACACACACACACACAGTCATAGGGCTAAGCAGCAGAAGTGCAGTGCTGGTGGAGTGCAATAGTGCACTTTTCTTTTTCTTTTTTTTTTTTTTTTCAAGAGAAAAAATATAATATTCACAGTAAGCTTAACTGGTTGGAACTGAATTTTCAAGATATTAACTTTCGGTTAATAAAGAAAAAATAAGCAGTTATAGCTGTCATCATGATATTTAGGGCCCATGCAAAAATCTACTGTCAGGGTTCACCAAAGAAGCGTAGTGTCAGTTCTGCTGACCAAAAGCCACAGGGCAAACTAATGTGATGATTCATCAGCAAAATTGTACCCAGAGGTGTAAAAAGTTCTTTGGGTGATCTACTGACTCTCTCTCTAAACTGATGAGGGACTGAGGGACCGAGTTATTTCCTAACAAGAATGACACAGAGTGAAGATAAATGAGAGGACGCTGAAAAAGGTCAATATGGTTTTCTGTAAGGGAAATTGCGGGGACTGCCTGAGATGGTGAGGACAGACTCCATCAGAGCACAGAATTTACCCAGACCAGTTCCTCTGCGTTTGACAGCCGACCTCTACAATGTGCAGAAGAACACCAGGTGTTATTTGCAATCAGAGCCCCAGCCCTTTGCGTGTTAATCAAGATAAGTTTACTGCACCAGGTGTGTAAATGAGCACATCCGTCTTGTTTTTTCTGCAAGCAGTGTGAGGCCGCTTGTATTTACTGAAGTCTGACACAATCAAATTAACAGCTGCATTTTGACAGACACTTTTTAATATGGTATATATGGCTCTGATATAGAGAGCACACACACAAAAACCTAAACTAAAAACCTACATGAAAATGAGAGTTTTAGAGAAAAAAAGATTTAGTCCAATTACAGAAATTAACACAAGTGTAGATATGCAGCTGTGCAACACAAGTGATTCCTCTCAGATCTAAAATCTATTAAAATGCTGCAGTTACTGGGACTCAACGATCAGAAGTATCTTAGATTAATATATGAATTTCTCAGTGCGTAGTACTGACTTTAATAAGTACCTAGCATTACATGGCATACAAAAAAAAACAATGTGCACATGCCACAGTTATTGTTTGACTTCAATACACAGGCAGATTGGTATCTGATGGTAAACAATGTTTTGTGCATACCGTACAGGTCAGCTGTGACACAGATTTCAGGTTTGCAATAAAGACAGCTGCAGGAATCCTGCCTCCACCCAAGCTGTCACATATGCAACTCTGTGAAAAGTTGTAGAATTCAAAATTCACCAGAGAATACGTGAGGAAGTGAAATAGCAACAACATTACGAGCGAGCAGGCAACTATCCCGCAGGAAAGCATTGAAAACAGGGATACAAGACACATCCAGAGAGAAGAGGGCTGTAAGCAGTTAGTAAGAACTGATGAAGATGATCAGACTGGTGACTATAAAGGTTTGTAAGCTCAGTCTGACATTCGATCACTTGCTCAGTCGCAGTTAAATAAAGTAAACTTGCCAATGTGGTGAAAAAGCCTTAGAAACAATAACAAATCCAAAAATACATGTGACTGCGCACACTCAGACACTTCTTAAACAAATAGGAGTCAAACCCAAACAGCGAGTTAAAACGGATGTTGTACAATTCTCTTTTAGGCTCAGTTGATTAGATCGTTATCAAGCGAAGTGAACACATGCCGATTGCTTCTGTACTCTATGGTCCCACATAACAGTCACACAATACTTTGATTAAGAAGTAGTCTCAATGCAGAAGTTTTTTTATAGTGCGATATAGATATGAATAAAAAGGCCTTTTATTTTCCATGGCATCAACTTGGAGCAGAATCCAAAGCAAGTATGAAAAAAAAACTATGCAAATTTTACTTTTCTGTGTGACACTTTGTTTTTACTTTGCAGCTACAAAACTGTTAACATTAAAATTACACTTTCAGCCATTTCTACATGATGGAATGGGTGAAAAAAATAACATGCACACTAGGGCTGCCACGATTAGTCGACTACTCACGATTACGTCGACTATCAAAAACGTCGACGACTAATTTAATAATTGACGCGTCGTTTAAAGCTTTGTGAGATCCCGAAAGACGCAGGAATAAGTAGTAGGAATTAAGAGTGTAAACTAAAACAGAAGATTGCAGCAATGCATATACAAGGATGCCAGCTGTCGTTAAACGCCAAAGAAGAAGAAGCTGTCTCCGGTATCGTAGCTCTGTCCAAATTCAGGTTATGAATCCTTCGGAGGCCGCATTTGAAGGCCGATTACGTCACAGCGACGCGACGAAGGCTGTCCCAATTCAAAGGCTGCTTCAAACGCGGCCGACAAATGCGTCCTTCATTTCCCCAGAATTTGAAGGATGGGTCGGGTGTATCCTTCGTGGCCCAATCTATCCCAGAATTCATAGCGCGGCCCAGCCAATTCCAGTTTCCAACAAGGGCGGCAGCTACTTAGTTTTAATATTACCCTTTCTGGGTCACAAAATAAACTTTTAAGATATTTTCAGGCGAGACTGTAGCTGTGTAAACTTCAAATATCTGCTTGATTTATCAAGACATCACAGCTGACCCGGGAGGTCAAGGCTCACTAGAGCCGGCGAGAACAGCGAACTCCCAGCACATCGATGGTAGAGAATTTCCTCCAGTGTCCTGTTATATTTTAGGGAGCAAAGAGCAGACGGCTGAGTTTATTCAACTCCACCGAGACAATCTGCAAATTTCATTAAAAGTTTAATAAACTATCATCTTGTCTTCATTTTTAGTTAGCACATACCTTAAACACTTCAAGCTGTAAGCTACTGATAGTTATATAAGAGCAGATGCATGCTGGTGCAACAAGCTGTACGTTTTACGTCCAATGGATGCATGATCTGATTAGTCGACTAATCGCAAAAATAATCTGTGACTAGTCGACTATCAAAATAATCTGCTGTGGCAGCCCCAATGCACACTAAAATATAACATTTCGACAAACGCTGTTTTAAAAGCTTCCTGACACTGAACAAGCTAAACACATTAATGGGAAGAAGAAGAAAATAAAAAAACACTGGATGCCAATATATTTATGTTGTAAATTTGAAGGTCTTCACTCAGTGCTTTATTTGTTAGCTAGCCTACTTAGCAAAACAGCTACAACACTGAGAATGCTAACAGGCAGACGTGCGGTTTGCTAGCAATGTGACTAATCATCAACACAGGCAAGTTAATGAACAGCTACCTTTACATTTCACAGTAAACGATACAGCTTTAAAAGGAATTTACTGACTTTTAGAATGTAACTGTATAGTATATGTATCCTACTGCGCAGCTATTCATTTTTTATTCCAAATACTGACTTTACTTACGAGAGCCAAGTATTCACAATTTTAACACCCAAGACTAAGTTTGTAACAGTTAAAGTTCTTGTGCTCAGACACCTTTACTGATAAAGCCACTGTGTCAACAGTTCCCTACTAAAATCTAAAGCGCTGAGCTAAAAGTCAAATAGTGCTCACGGAGTTATTGAAGGGAGGAGGAGAGTGATGGAGAGGAAGAGGGAGAAGCCTGGAGGAGCATGAAGCCAAATCTAAAAGAGAACGTGTGAAACAGGAAACGAGTGTTTAGAATGAAGAACAGAACAACTTCCTGTCCGAGAGAGAGACAGACAGAGAGAGAGATGAGCGGTGAGCGAGGGACAGCTATTTTCAGAATTCTCTTGTAAATGCAAAACAAAGTGAGCAATCTGAAAACAACTGCAAGCATGCAGACGGAGTGAATCAGCTGCTTTAACACACATCAGTGGCACAGCAAGAGTGACACAGGAGCAGTGGCAACAGGTCAACCACTCTCCATCCTCCAAGTCATCTTTAACTCCGAGCGCCCTCAGTTCCTCATAATTTAAAGAAGGTCATGAAGAAGTTTTAGCGTTGCCCTTCACAGATAACAGCAGTCATTACAGGATTCAGCTTCGACATTCCCACTATTTCCAGCAACAGGCTCTTTTGAATTAAGATTTTTCTGCAAATATAAAACAATTCCATTTAAAACTCAGTGCAGGCTGACGCTGTGGTCGCAGAGCTTCCATTAAAGCGAGTTTTACATCAGACCGGGGAGCCGTGAAGACTGAACCTGCAGAGCGGGGGTTACTGTTGGCCTGCAGCAGCATTTATGAAGCTCCACCAAGTCAATAATGCAGTGAACATGACAATAAAAACAAGTAAATGCTGATGCAGGACTTATGCATGTTCATACGCTGCATGTCGCCACTTAAGATGCAGAGAAAATAATTCTGCCGCCAACCAAGAAATGCCAACTTTTCAAAGATTCCAGTATCTGACATGGTTAATTAATTAAAACTGAAATGTTTACAGACGCTTACTTTTCCTCATATGGGGGGTTATTTAGTTGCTCCACAAGCCATTGTAGCTCTAAGAGTCAGAGCATTTTCCTCATGACTATATTGGCGATATCGGCTCTCTGTGACATCATACAGATGCAAGAGCAGAAAAAAACCCAAACAACTATAACTGAGTTTTTGGCATCAATATTTTAAACTTTGGTTATTTCTAATAAAGAATAGGTGGTCAACCAGCACACACCTCACGCTTAAGGACAAAAGGCAATATATATATATTTTTAAAACATCCTAAACTTAACGCCATGTTTTCTTTTACCTTACAGATTATTATATTATCTTTAAGTTGTTCATTACACTGGACTCACACTGTATCTTATTTACTTTTTGATGTCTTGACCGTCCCATCCGAATTTAGATACAAATCCTTTTTATAATTTCCTCCCAGCTCGTTCTTTTTATTCCACGTTTCTGTGAAGCCCTTTGTAACACTGGTTCTGAGAAGTGCCGTATAAAAGAAATGTTATTATTATTTATTAACATTTAGAATTAATTTCTCCTTTTGTCCAAGCTGAAAGATTTTATTTTGGTCGACACATAAAACACAGAAAAGCAGCAGGTGACCATAAGTGAGAGCCGTCCGCTCTTTCTGTTTAAATAGCATTATCAGTTACTATTGAAATCACCCAAATGGCTTTATTTCAGCTAGATGCCGAGTTTAAATACAACACTTCTTTCATATCTGCTTCACTGTTGAGAAGTGACTGCAGCGCAGATATTAATATCTAGTCTTCAAGATCTAGTTTTGAATTGAAATTTTATGTTTAAAAAAATGACTCAAGCACAGGAAAACACAGTGAATGAGGAACTAATGCAATACTTAAAAACAATAATATATATATATATATATTTTTTTTTTTTAATACCCAAATGTAATAAAGGCATATATTTAGATATATAAATAACCATTATGAATATAATAAAATGATTCAGGGATTATTATCTCTGTCATAAAAGTCACTTCAGTTAATATTATTTTTGGGTATAAAAAGATCTGAGATGGCTCTGGAAAAGGAGACATTAAAAAAATTACAGTCTGAAAAATTAAAACTGAAGTCAGTGAAGATTTAAACACAATGCAGGCGACTGAATAATACACGCAAATGTATTATTGCATAAAGGAAAAAACATAAATTTAGCCTTAAGAAATGACTCCTCTTCGAGTTGCATTACATTTCAGCAAGGGTAAATCTTGGTTGTCCAAGAATCTGTTTAATCTGTGAAGTTTTTCTGGCTTTTCTCTGTTTTATCTGAAAGTAAACTAGTCATCTCTGAGAGTAGAGGATGACCCACTGACTGCAGGAATATCGAGCCCGAGTGTTAAGTTAACCTGTCGACTCTGACAGAAGCCAGACTCAGAGGTCGAACTGCAAAACGCAACACAAGCCTCCACTTTTTCCAGGATCGGCGTGGTCACCATACACGGGGTAATGATAACAGAAGCATTACTTTGTGGAACGCTCATGAAACATGTGAGGCGACAAATAAAGTCGGCATGTTCAATTTGACATATCTGTACCAGAGACAGTTGAGCACTTTGATTTCACTGACGTATCCTGTAATTACTGCACTATATTTAAACTAGTTTTTATGTCAATTTACATACTGAATAAAAACGTCACAATAGCTGTAATATACATTTAAAGAATGATCACTGTGGTCATTTTTGTGCAAAAATATCAAACATTTCATGGTTTCAGCCTCATAAATGTGGGGATTTACTGCTTGCTCTGAAATAAATGTATTGATAATTTCAATGTTTAATGTGTTGCAGGTGAGAAAATGCCATTTCTTATATGTTACCAAGCAATTGGTGAATGCATTTGGAAATTAACCAGCAGACTGACATTCAAAAACTCAAAAACAGAACAGAAACCAGCCCCAAGTCAACCACCTGAGTTGGAGCATAATGTGTTTAAACATGAATGCATCACTGCTAATAATAACACGTCATACCACCACAGGTATTTTGCCTGCTTTGGGCATTTCTAGTTTTGAGACTTAAAAATCCTTCACTCAATAAGCTTCCACCATTTGTAGCATTGGTACTTTTACTCATCTACACCACAGACTGCAAGTGAATGACACTGAATGACACAGACTGCAAGAAATGCTTTCACTGGAAGTGAAAGCATTTCCATTTTCTAAACTAAAGCACATATTTCAGGCTGAAGAGCATGATGGTGAGGTTTGGTCTTTTCAACATTATTGTTACTATTTGTTAATAAGTTAATATATTAGCCTGACCCACAGCATTTACAGCAATGTGGACATTTAAAAACATAAGATACATTTTTACCAAAAAACTAAA
>VOQK01019642.1:18533-42761 GCA_015052645.1 Benitochromis conjunctus
AATCCTTTCAGTTTAAGATTGCTCGCAGTAATTCGGACACACTTGTCAGTTCACACATTAAATATTAACAGATCATTCGGTGTAATTTCCCCCCGATATAGCCAAACACTCAGGTTCCCCTCGCAGCCTCCAGTGTAACTTATTGTATGCGTTTGCAGGAAGTGGCACGTGCCAGAGCTCCCCTTAGATTCGTCGCATTTTAATATTTCTTCAGTGTGTTCACAGTAAATGAGTAACATCTGCCAGCATACCCGATGATACTCATCAAAAAGCCTGTTAAATAATTCGGCGTACTTCAGTTTGAGAATATTGTTTGCGCATGTGTGAATTTGACAGTTCACGTCGCTCACCTGGTGCGACTTCGCAGCGACCTGTGTATTTGAGGTAAGCGTACGAGCCGATCATGGTCCAAATACCAACCGCGTACACGGCGGACACTCTGGTGTTCCACTTCAGCAGGTCTCTGAACTTCATGGCTGCTTCGCGTCACGGCGCTTTATCTTTTCGTGAAGGTGTTTGGGTTCCTTTCGCTAGAGCGTTGTGGGCGCCGCCATGACAGTCAACCCGGAAGTACTAACACATAATCGGGGGCATGTTTTTTTCCCCATTATTATTATTTTTTTTATTTTAACATTAAATTTTAGAATTTTTTTTCAGATGCTGATTATTTATGTCACAGGGTTGCTTATAAAATCCAAGTTAAACTCGCTCACAGTTCATACACTCATTTTCAACCTGTGTGACTTCAGAAATGCAGGATATCCCCATGAAACTGCTCTGTTCAAATGAATTTCACACAGGCACTGGGAGAACAGGCCTTCACATAAACACTGCAGAATGGAGGGACTTCCAATGAGACAAAGCACTCCAACACTTGAAGCTATTAGCGTCTTAATGGAAGGATACAAGGCTCCAAAGAAAACTGCCAACGATCTGCCCTCCGTTTAGTACCAAGCTTCCAAGTCTGAGATGTAAGCAGAGCTTAAAAGAAGCTGGTCCCCCAGTGGACACACCACTCAGTTTCTCTGGTTGATGAGGAGGTCCTATGCCCTTGCTATTGCCCGGTTATTGCCTTGTTATTCAAGTCCAGTGCAAGTTCAGTTCAGTTTCAGTTTGTAACACCCGGAAAGGGTTTCATAGATTTTTCAGTCTTATTTTCAAAAAAACATTCATCTGAGTTTGTCTCGAGTTTCTCAACAACGCAGGAGAATTTCCATCCAACTCTGATGAGTACAGCTGATAATATTTACTGTAAACACACATAAAAACATATCCGAAAACCTCCAAAATCACATGAACCCCTATGAGCAAGCACTTTGGTGACAGTGGGAAGGAAAAACTCCCTTTCAACAGGAAGAAACCTCAACAGAACCACAGGCAGAGATTAATAATAACTAATTAATAAATGCAGAGAGGTGTATAAATACACTTGGCCATATTTCTAGAAATTAAATCAGTTTTATCCACTTCATTAATTTCTGATAAAACATTTTCACGGACGTTTTCACCGTCACCTTGGTAACTGGGAATACGAAATTTGATCAAATGGAATCTAAAGGAAACATGGTCTCAGCAGTCTTATCATCCTCATACTCACAGCCGTACGTATCCCTCCCTGGTGGTCTAGTGGTTAGGATTCGGCGCTCTCACCGCCGCGGCCCGGGTTCGATTCCCGGTCAGGGAACACGCTTTTTCTTTCAGTCGCTTCCACATTAGACACTTACAGAGTATAAGTGGAAAAAAAGGCGAAAACCTTCTCTTTCATTTAGGCTACGTCTACACTAATCTGAATTAAAGATTAAAGATAAATCTGAAAACGGCGTTTTCTTCTAAAAACGCTCCGTGTCCACACTATAGTTTTCAATCTTTTTCATCCACACTGAAAACGCTTACGTTCCTGTACTGCGCATGTGTGAAAGGTAAGGCTCGCTTTGACCTGCGTCATTTCCGTCTGAGGTTATTTACTTTTCGGCTCTTTGAAACATCGCGGTAAAATGTCGAGGAAAATTGAGTTTTTTAAATGGGCCGACAGTGAGGTGGAGTTGTTGCTGCGAGTAACACAAGCAGCAAAGTTGCAAAAGTACAAACTGATATTAATCTTTAACAGCGCTGTCCAAACTGAGAGCAAACAAAACAACTGCAGTACGATACCGTCCGCCATCTTCGTTGGTCACATGACTGCGTCATATGCATATGGCTTCGATTATATACTTCATCGAGTCAATGGCGTTTTCAAATGTATCCACTCTGGAGAGCGTTTATATTCAGATCTGTTCCAAAGTGTTTGTGAAAAGAAGTAACTCCTTCGAGCCGGATTCGAACCAGCGACCTAAGGATCACTGTGAACCACTACAGTCCTCCGCTCTACCAACTGAGCTATCGAAGGGGGCTGAAGAGCAGACACCATCACAGCTGTTTTGATCAACAATACCCCCTGGGACTTCAATTTGTGTATGCAGCCACTAAGAATCTGACCAACACAATAATTAAGTTTCAGTCATTCTTTATTTTTCTCTTGTAGTAATCATTCATACTCCAGCAGATACTCTGGAAATATTTACACTTTCCTGTGACGCCCTAACGTCCCTGTCTCTCTATCCCATGCTAACACCCAGCATCAAACCTCTCCACCTTCATGGAAAAAAGAAAACCCACATTTAAAAGCGCTCAAACAGCCTCAGACACTGCACACTTCAGGTCCGGATCAGCCAGTCAAGACAAACACAAATGAAACTTTGTTTTGTTTCAAAGCATTCTTTTATTAATAAAAAGACAATTTAAGACCTAATTGATCATACAAAATCAGCATTCTCCTCAGTCGCTGTGCAGTGTTTGAGCCAAAGAGCTGAAACTGCATCAACACAAGAGGAAGTTGTGATTTTTTTAATAACATTTTTAGATATTTTATTTGCTGCTGAACGAAGGCTGGACGATCCCATCTACAAATATCTGCTGCGAGACCTTCAAATGTCTGCAGAACAGCAGCAGGACAGATGATATGTAGAAACCTCACAGAACAGCAAGTGTACAAGGTGTTTGACTCTCTATTCAAATTCATTACATGTCACACTCAGATAAAGTCTACCATCAAATTCCTTTTCCAAAGAAAAGATGATGCAAATCAGCTTCTGTACACTGACAGGGGGGAGAAAAAAGACATTATATTTAATAATACTGTCTTTGTAAACACATTATGACATGAAAAAAAAACGGGAGCATAATTAATACAACATAAATGTACAAAAAATGGAAAAAAAGGCAATTTAATCTATAATAGTGTCAAGAAATATGCTATTTAAAAGCAAAGGTGTACCTAAATCTCATTAAAAAAACTGTAATAAAGAAGTGAAGGAAGTACCATTGTTGTATTCACCAAAATAAAAGCCTAAAACGGGAGAATGTTGGTAGCATACACAGTACACAGACGTCGAGATAAGAGGTCATTTAGAGACCCAACTCAGAGACTGGGCAGAGTGTTTTCAGTCGTGGAGAGACGGGTGGGTGCACGCTTTCTTAGACGAATGCTTTAAAATCACAGAGCGCATCTTCATAAAATGTTGCTGATTAAGGATTTACGATTGGTTTCCATACGATAGCTCGGTGTGGGCGTGGCTAACGCCCAGCACAAACATCCATGGCTGTAGAAGAAGCAGCTGGTCGTGTTGGTTGAAGGTAATGTTATCAGGAGGCTGCCCTAAACTGGATGGTGGCGCTGTCACGGCCCTAATACTCAGGAAGACGTTTTACGTCAGTCCACTCCAACAAATCGATTTATTTGACACCTTCTGTTGAGAACACGGTGATGTTTCTCTACAGTTCCCCAGAGCGCCATTCATTCTGGCCCATCTCACAGCATCATGGGAGGAGCCAGAGATGTTTAATGTTTGTGGGTTAAAAAGCTTTTTAAACCTTATTTTGAGACAAAGTGGTCGCTTTGACCGGCGAGTCTATAAACGCAGATGTGTCAGAGACGAGGAGATTCCATCTGTTTTCTATCAGCAGCCTCCTCCAACACCACGGCGTTCAAACCTGCTGAGAGCCATAATCTCTTGAGCGTGTCCTGGATCTGCTCCACGGCCTCCTCCCTGAAACACCTCAGCTGAGCTCCTCCTGTTCCTCCTTGTATCTACAATCTTATCCCTTCGGTCCCTACCTGCAGTTCTGGGCCACGGGTGAGGGGAGGAACATTGTTCGACCGGCAGATCTGCAGATTAACCTTCACCCTCAGATTAGCCTGTTTTTGGAGGTGCTAATTCTCATCCGTCTGCGTCACGCTCGGCTGCAAACAGCTCCAGTGTGAGATGGAGGTCACTGCTCCATGAAGCCCTCCACATTTAGCCAGTGATAAAGAAGCCCTACAACGCCATAAATCCGATGTTATTCTTTTTAAAAAAGCGTGCACCGGCCCTTTTTGTCGCTCAGTAGATGTGAGAGTAAACCGTCAGATCTCCTGAGCTCCACGACCTTCAGACCTCCTGCCCAATCTGATCCCAGCCTCACGCTCGTGTCTCACTCCTCTTTAACCGCTACCCGAGACGTTCATTCAGCTCTAACGAAACGCTTCATAGAGAGAAAAACTGCATCCGGTGAAACAATGTGATCTGTCAGAAACAAAAGAATGAAATAAAGAAAATGGTACCTGTGTCTAAGGTTAACTCGTACCACAGTGGCTCGATAGTAAGACTCCGAAGGCGCCCAGCAGGTGAGCGGGGGTCGGTTTGGTCTTTAGTCATTTCACACACACACGATCGCACAGAGCTGAGCTCGTGTAAAACCATCAGGTTAAGAGGTAAAATATGGAATAACTGTAAATGAGGGGGATTATAGTAACAATGAGGAAATAAAGTGGATAACTCAGCCTGCAGACTGACATGTAGTTCAAAAGAAAACCCGCCAGGGGGCGCCACAGCACTGCACTTCAACCGCAGGCGAGCAGGTGGTTTGAACAAAGGCAGCACTCAGCCTCTCCTCCTCTCCAAAAAGTTAGTGTTACTCTACTCCTATCCTACGCTACGTCCGTGCACCATCCCTCGTTCTTCCTGCTGCCCCTCCTCCCTCCGTCCTTACTCCCCCAAGCTGCTCCGAAGTCTTCCTCTCTTTGTCCTTCCTCTCCCAGTTTTTACTGAACTGCTCTAACTTTATTCCTTCTTTTTATTTTACTCTTTCTCAGTAAAGTAAACTTATTTTTATTATTTTTTATTATTAGTAGTGATTCACTCTCACCGCTGTCGTTTAGTACCTAAATCCACCTCTTCCTCGCCATCACTCTTGAGCTGCCGCTGCTTCTTCAAACTTCCACTCACCGCGGTTGATGTGACTGAACAAAGTCAGCATCCCCCATTACCCCAAATCTCCCCTGCGCCCCCTGCTAAGTGCTGGCAGAGAGATTCTGTCTCCTCCTCCTCCTTCTATTATCTTCATGGTTCAGCCTCCTCCTCTTCCTCGCCATCCTCCCTTCCAACCTCCGCCTCTTGTGTTGCCCTCTCACTTCTCCATCAGTGCGTCGTCCTCTGTGATGCCCTGAGCTCGCAGCTCTTCCAGGACGTTGTCGAGGTGTCCGGGGTCGGGGAAGCCATGGCCCGTCAGGTTGGAGCCGAACTCCGTCTTATGATGGACCTTAAAGTGAAGGGAAGCAACGGGAGAACGTGTCGGTCGTTACATCACAAACTAACAACCAATCTGATTCACTCTCAGGTCTGAAGCTACCTCGTTCCAGATGACGGTGTCCGACTCTCCTGTAGTGCTTGAAGTACCGACTGAGAAGATCAACCTGCGGTCCCACGCCACCAGGAGCAGTCTGAGTACCTGAGGAGAGGAGGGACAAATTAGAGATTCAGCCCACCCTAAAATCAAACATCCACATTTTCCCAGCCGACTGCAGACTGGTTAGAGATTTACTGCTTTGATGGGAGTCGGGACGTCTGCTTTCTCTTCAGCATAAAGGCACTGTACATTGTGAGGTAAAGACTCGACAATATTAGAGAGAGAAAACCAATAAGATAACCCCTCCCAGACCTCCAGCAGATCCAAACTAAGGGACTAAACTAATCAACTGAAATGCTCAGTGCATCATGGGAAGTCCCCCGGCAGCCTGAGCCGAGTTGGTCCATCCACCGACCAAAAGAAGGACACAGCTGCCTAATTACACAGGTCAGCTGATGCTCATCCCCTCACACCGTCAGCAGCACGAGCCTCTCACTTCCTTCTTCGCGGGACAGCAGAAAGAAAACAGTTCCAATGTAAAACTCTGATGCTGAGTTCTTCACATGTGATCTGGTGCTTTGACCTCTACTGAAATTTATTGTACTGAAGTGAGGTAGCCATCTCTACAGCTGATATCTCCAAAACTGGGTGACCGAGACAGGAACCATCTAACACTAAAGAAATCTGACAGCGGGGCGAATGGATGTCTGTTGGTGGTTACCTTGCGTCCTTTCTCGCTGTCTGGGAGGTAGCAGTGTCGGGGAAAGCCTCTGGCAGTGAAGGGCTTCCCTGGATTCGGGTGCTCTGGTCCCTGAAAGGAGAGGAGCAACGTCAGAGGGCGTCAAACGCAACCCGTGAGTGCCAAACAGGGCCGGAGGTCCAGGTGTTGGAGGCGTTGGAGGTACCTGAATGCCTGGTGGGATGTTGTAGATGATGCGTATGGTTTTGCAGTCGGGGTGGCCCGGTAAAGAGTGTGGGATGACATGGTACTCCATCTTCCCTGCCGGTTGGTTTCCAGTCTTCACGCCGTAGATGGTTTTACAGGTGGGACACTGGAGACTGAGAAGAGAGGAGGAAGTGGATCCATTAAACGGTGGACTTTCCTAAAACCTGAGAGGAAGATGAGGAGGAGCGTGGTCTGGTTCTAACCTGCCGTCCTTGTTGCCGTTGTTATACATGGCCACTAGACACTGGAAGTGGTACTGGTGCCCGCACTGTGCCAGCCGCCCAACTGACTCTGCCCTGGACACAGGCCCCACCCCTGGACCCTTGTATCCAGACGGGCCCCCCAGTGGCTCCATACAGATGGTGCAGTCCTGGGAAATATTCAAACAGAGGAAAGTCTCATTCCCCTTTATCTTTGCACGTGGCATGAAATTTCATGATAAGAAACCGAGGTCTCACCTCCTCTGGTGGACTTTTTACTTTCTGCAGGTACTTCTTCACCACCTCCTCTGGAGTTTTACCTGCATACAGAGAGAAAGGCGGGAGACGACGGGATGAACCTTCGGCTGACGGGTAAACATCTCTAGGACTGTGAAAGCTGAAAGGACAGAACGAAGAGATCACCACGTGTACCTTTGCGTGCCTGCTTCTTGGTCGTCTTTCTGCAGCAGTGGCCGAAGCCGGGCACCGGCTTGATGTCGCTCTTGCTAACAGGCGGAGGGTGAAGCACGAGCTTCGGAGGCCTGGTCAAACACACGGGCAGAGCGGCAGCGCTCATCAGGATTCCCGTGATCCCTGAAATGCAACAGAAATAAACAGAGTCTGGTGAGAAGAGCGAACGACGTCACGCTTTGGTTTCTGCATTCTTACTCGCGCTAAATTTGTTTGTATTCAACTTTATTTATACAGCGCCAAATCACAACAACAGTCGCCTCAATGCGCTTTATATTGTAAGGTAGACCCTACAATAATACATACAGAGAAAACCCAACAGTCATATGACCCCTTATGAGCAAGCACTTTGGCGACAGTGGGAAGGAAAAACTCCCTTTTAACAGGAAGAAACCTCCGGCAGAACCAGGCTCAGGCAGGGGCGGCCATCTGCTGCGACCGGTTGGAGTGAGAGAAGGAAGAAAAAGAGATATACTCAAATATTTATAAAAATAACACAGTGTGCAGGTTTTAGATGCAGTTTAGATGAATGTTAGGCAACTGAAGGAGAAACAGCATGTCTTTGATAAAAGGGCAATCTCTCATGTTATGCATAGCCCAAGATTGTATGTTCTCATGCAGGTGGAGTTTCCCATTCTCTGGATAAATCTGGTGGTGGAGCACAGGAATTATGAAAAGGTGACCTGCAGACTGTACAGAAGAACACCTGCCATCAGATCCTGACCAATGTGCTAATGAATGAAAGCTGTCGTTCACAACACGACACACAACACGACTGAATTGACTGTTAATAGTTGTGGAATGACTTGGATCATTCTTACCGGCCAGTGCAGGGTGAACAGGACTGGACCCGTTGAGGTTCTTCACCGGGACGGTGGGCACGCTGCAGGGGTAGAAGACATAAACCCTTTAGTCCGGCGTGTTTCCACGCTTCCTCACAGGCGGTCAGATCAGACACAAACCTCAATACTCACTCAGAAAAACTGATGACGGTCATTTTCACACAGGTAAAAGGACAAAAATGGAACCAAACAGAGAAGAAATTGACTGGTTATTTTTGTCTCCTCGATGTGCCACGTACGCGTCTTCTTCCTCTGTGTACTGTTTTGTTTGGAGGAGTGTGTGGAGGACTGCCGGGCTGCCCGTGTGTGTGTTTATGAGAGCTAATCCTCGGAGTTTCCATCTGCTCAGTGAGCTCAATGAGATGGACGTCACACAGCTGCTTGCTGGGGATTACCTGCCTCGTCACGAAGCCCATCGTCATCAACACCTTGCACCAACACACACTGACTGACTCAAATTTCTTTCTAATAATCTGTTTTTATCTGTTTTTGTTTCACTCTGAAGCCTCAGCTCAGGCGAAAACAAACTGCTTTCCTGCTTTTTACAACATTTTTCATTTAATTAACCTGAAAATACCACGGCTTACAACAGACTGTCCAAGAAGTCTGTTATTATTGTTTTAACAGACTATTACTTAATTATTCTGATATCTATACAATGCAGATCGCTCAACAAGCTAGTTTTAGCATTTAAAACTACCCCAGCCCATTTTGAAAACTGTAACTCTCGCATCTCCTTTTTTCTGTTTTCAGTGATTCATTTGGATCTGACGGAGTTCTTTTCCACTTCTGAAGACATAAAAGACGAGCAAAATAAAGAATAACGTCATAATGTTGCTTTCAACACACAGTTTTCAGTGGCTTTTTAAGCCATCCATCTTTGTTCTGTTTTTTGGGTTGAGGAAATTTTAAACTAAATTGTAAAAACTGAACAGTAAGCTTTTATTCTGTACCGACACCCGAGATCTGAGGTACTGGAACTCGACATAACAAACCAGTAGTGACTTCCATCTTTTAGGTACAGTTTATGGTTAAAACCACAAAATACAGTGTTGTGTAACGGCTCTGCGCTCAACAGGACAGAAAACAGAGCACCTCCTTCGAGCCGGATTTGAACCAGCGACCTAAGGATCACTGCGATCCACCTCTACAGTCCTCCGCTCTACCAGCTGAGCTATCGAAGGGGTCGGGTCAGCTCGCCCTGCCACCGCACACATGCAGACAGAGCGCGTGTCACAGGCCTGAACGATGATCTGTTGTTTCCTGTTGCTGGTTTAGCGTTAACAGGGCACTAAGCAGCTTTCACTTACCTCGCTCAGCGACGCATGACCACGCACGAGCGAGTGACTCACTGCTATCTGTGTGCATCAGGAAGTGTGTGAGAGGAGGTGTTTCTTCACGCTTATAAACAGAAGGTGTGAGCAGAAGAAGAGTAAACATACGCAGAGATCCACTCGAACACCGAGAACCTCCCAAACACAAACACACTTTCTGCCTTCAGCGCGCACACACGAGCTCAGTTCACGACCAAAGCTGTTTACGTGTGCAGTCGTGTTATTTTTAATAACACAAAAGCATTTCCTACCACAAACTCGTGCAGCACCCGCTCCGCCTCGTGGGACATACAGTATCTGTGTTTGTATGATTATCTGCATTTTCCACCCGTAAACCCCACACTGCGTTTTGAGGCAGTGAGCAGATTTATCAGCTTTGATTTTTGAATGTTTCAACACAGCACATTTAAATTTCACACCTATAAACCACATTTAGTTTGAAAAAGAAGCACAGGGATAAAAAAGGATGAATAAAAACCCCACTATGATGACTTTGTTGTAATCTGTTGTTGATTAAAGTCTTACAGAGTCACCGTTTGTGAAAATTATACCAACATTCACTAAAACACCTCAAGTTTGAATTTTTTTTCTACTGGTTTTGAAACAAATTAATGTAGTCCTGTAAGAAGTACCAGACGAGATTTATTGTTTCCCCGCCGATGAATAACTTGGCGCCCACCACAGGGCCTTTGGCCGACCATCAAAGGAAAATCACCAAGACTTTGATTTGGTTTATAAAAAGCTGTAAGACGGGTTTAACTTAGGCGACTGTTGTTTTTTAAAGCGGGATAACGCACTGACACAAGCAGACTCTTTGCAATAAACGGATCAATCCTGCTTAGCGTGCAGTCAGCCCTCCACTCAGTTTATGTATTAACTTATTTAAGGTGGCATGAGGCGCGCCTGCATCCCTGTACACATCATTACAGGCCGAGGCAGCAGCAGTAAGCTCTTACAGTCCATAAACTTTTCTACAATGTGCCAACAAAACAAATCAACACAGAGGATTTTAAATCAAACAGTCAACATCGACACTTTGAGCTGAGTTTAACAAAAGTATTGCATTAACTGTTTAAGAATTACACCGCCCCCTTTTTTCACAGGCTGGATTTATCCAGCGCAGAGTGTAGCAAGCATACAAGAAATGTGCCGCACCTGCTGACCACGAGGCTGAGATGAGTAAAATATCAGCTTCCCAGTGTCTCATAAGGACGTGGACGTCATAATCAATAATCAATGAGCTGGATCAGACGTCCGATCCCTTTCATTCACTTATATGTTATTTTCAACATACAACAAGAATCAGTGTTGTGTAGTACTGATATTGATAAATGTCCATCCCTAAATGAGATCTCATCATCCCACAGCAATCCAGCTGAACCCATCAGCGCATTTTGAGGACCAACAGCTGAATCGTATCAGTACACATGAAGCGTCTGTTTCAACCCACCTGCTGTGTGTAGCAGGACAACTACTGCGTCGTAATCTCGTCATATTTCCATGTGCGCTAACGAGCTCAGCCTCGCTGTGTAAAACGAGCGCGCTGCTGTCGTGTGCACTCAAAGTCGTTTAAGCTCTTAAAGATTTATTTATGAGAAGACGCGAGGAGCAGCGCGCTCGCTGATGACAGAGGGGAAACACCGGATCAAGTCGGTGAGTGACGACGGCGGCGATCTCACGCACACGCGCGCTAATCGCTGGCTGCTTCTCACGGGATCTATTAATATTTAATAAGCTGCTGTGTTAGCAGGAGGAGCGAGTGAGAGTCTGATCGTGGATAAGACTCGTGGACTTCAACCTAACACACTTTCCAGCTGCCCCACTGATGCCTTTATTTCATACTCCTGTATCAAAGTACGTCCATTATTTCTGGTTCCTGAAGAAAAATATCAGCTTTATCATGAAGGGTCAGACTTCTCCCCTAAATGTGACCTTTAAAGGGAATTTCACTGAACTCTAATTCAAAGGAAAATCTCTCTTCTGTCTGCAGATACAACAATCTGTACTTAGGAGGATCCTTGGAGAGCCGTGTCTGTGCAGGAAAACTGCTGAGTGATGAAGAGCTCATCACAGCTCTGTGCTGCCCAACAACAGATGCATCATAATTATGAATAAAAACAGAACTAATTAATGTTCTCTACATCTATATGTACTCTTAACAGTCACTCTGTCTCAGGAGAGGAGGAAGTAATCGGGCAGACGCAGGAAGCCTGCGAGCGGCAATGGAAATACGAGCAGCAAAGAAAGAGACTTTTCAAAAGAAAAAGCCCCATGGGGGGGGGATGAGACGAGTCTCTTGACCCCCCACGACCTCAAACCGCCCTCCTCCCCTCCGCCTGCTTCCCACCAGATCACACCCTCCCTCGGCTTTGTATCACCTCCATCCCTCCGCCGCTGCTCCTCCTGCTCCCCTCGGGCCCAGATGGTCATCAGCTGGACTGATTTAGACCGCAGACAATAACGCACTCACTTACAGACACACAAACACACAGACACTCACACACACCCGAGCAGGCTTCCTCTGCTTTAAAAAAATAATTTGATGTGACAGAAAGTGCTGAACGGGTTGTGCGACATTTTAAATGCATGCTGGGAGAAGGCGGGGAATGTGCTGAATGAATAATGGCAGGCTTGATCAGAAATATTCATGATGAAGTTATGTAAATGTTCTACAGAGCTGCCCCGAGTTTAACTGTGTAATGGTGTAAATGTGTAATGCAGACATGTTTGGTCTGGCTGCCTCGGCTCACTCGAGGTTCACTTTCTCCTGGAGCTGAACGAGTGTTTCAGGCAAACGTGAGCGGAGCATGGTGCCATGTTTCAACAGCAGATTTATGAGCGAAAAAAACTAATGTGAAAAGAAAAATCTGCCAATTTACAAGAAGAAAATGGTAAATTTCATAGAAGATATTTCTAAATGTGTGAGAAATATAGTAAACTCAACGCAGGAAATAATGTGACATTTTGAATTGACCAGGAACAATATTACTTCACGTTTGTAGTTTTAGTTAGAAAGAAACTGATATAGTTGAACTCTTGGGATCAGTAACTCATATGAAATAACATAACCGAGTGTTTCCCACTGGTGACGATTGTGATGACTAACTTATCGGTTAATGAAACTGGGGAAAGAATCACGGACGCGGGGAAACACGACACCGATGAACGGGGCCTGGTCACTGTGACATCACCGTGAGGTCACGAACATCATTAAGGTGTGTGTACAGTCACACCGTCCTCTCCTGCTCCGTCATTATTTTACCCACCTCGTGTCTGTTTCGATTTCGTGTTTATTTTGGAATTTGTTCGTCTTTTTTTAATCAATAATTGGACTTTTTCCCATCTAATTTCTTTCATGGTTGGGTCTGTTTTAATGACCCAATAAACACCTGTATTACTGTGCCAGTGTGAGAAAAGCAACAGATGAGAGTGATCTCAGCCTGTCTGTGGTTACAGCTCCCCCTACAGGCCGCTCACGCTACAAACGCCAACCTGTTGGTGAACTAAACAGGTGTCGCCCCCTTGGCCCCGTCCTCATCTCACCCCCGACTCTGACATCTTTCCTCAATATGCTGAGTCTGTGCAGTGCCCCCTCCCAACTCGATCCCTCCCTTTGTCCTGTTTTCCCACAATCCCCCACCAGAGAGAGAGAAGACATTCTCCACTGCAGCTCCTGTTAGGTCTGTCAATATTTACTTTTACTGTGTGTGAAGAAGGACAGTGTGTATGCGCGTGTGTTTGTGTTAAATGCCTTCACAGTCTGTGTGTGTGTGTCTGTGTGTGTGTGGAGTTGGCCTGATTTCTTGCAGCACTGTGTGATCAATCTTTTGACAGTTTGCTGACTCGTTTCTTTGTCATGGACTCCCCTCCCCTCCTTGTCTCAGTCGCTGTCTGAGACAGAGGCTGTCTACACACACACACACACACACACACACACACACATTTACACACCCCTCGGGATCACTGTCATTTGAGGGGGTTGTAAGCAACCACTGTGTGCTTCTCCTCCACCTACAATGACTCTGAGTATGAAGCTTCAGCAGCTATATCAGGGGTTATTCCACCATATCCACCCACCCTGAAGATTCTTAAAGCAAAGTCAGGTTTAAAATAGCTCAAAAAGCAGAGCAAAAGCAGCTCGTTGGAATGAAGAAAAAGGTATTCATATATGAGATGGGGGGGGGACGAGGAGAAGAAGTGAAACCCAGCAGAGGCTCAGTATTGTGCTGCTAATGCAGTCCAGGCTTGGATAATCCAACAAAGGTTACCGTGGAGACCAACAATGAGGGTCCGAGGGGCCTCGACCACCGAGACGCGACGGGCAAGGAGGGAGGAGACGGATGGGGGGAGGAGGAGAAATAAAAATCTACATCTGAAAACCGTCTGAGCCTGATTTCAGTTTTAAAGTCTGTGAGATTCCCGTGTGTTGGTCTGAAAGCTGAAAACGCACCACTTCCTGTGCAGCGGGAGGCTTCTTCCTAAGAAAGGAGTGACACAGCTGCTGGTTTCAAGCTTTAGTCACTGCTGAGTGACACCGTGGAAAGTTGTGGTTTTTCTCTGCTGCAGTACTGATTGTAACTGTAAACTGATCAATCCACGTGGGTGAAAGAGCAACGCGTTTCCCAAAAACGCTGCCTCTGACACTACTGTGGGTGGACTCTGTCAGCCCTCTGCGTGGGAATTTAAAACCGGGGTCGTTTTTACTCAGACATCATCATGATTTATCAAATATCCACCACACTGGAGCAGAAAACGAGCAGCATGCTCTTCACTTTCTCATAGACAACAGGGATCGTACAGCGCCCTGACAAGTCGCCCCCTGCAGTCCATTAGAAATAGTGCAAGTGTAAGTCGCTCCCATGTTGGCTTTCACATCCTGAAGATACAGGCAGCAGATACTGCTGACACTGCCTGAACTCACCGGGGCTGCTAATTGGCTTTTACTTGTGCCATGAAACCAATCAGATAGTCCTGTAGGCGGGACAAACCTGGGATTGGTAATAAAATCAGGGTTCTTTATCTCTTTTTCTATAATCCTAAATGATGGTTTGGTAGTTAAGTTTAACACAAAGCCACGAGACTTAAAACAGACTTATTTACTATCATCTTTTTCTGACGCGTCAGCTGAAAATAAGTGAATATGTAAAACAAAGGTACGAGGAATCAAATTCAATCGGTAAATCGTTAGCAGATCAAAATGAAATCGTGAAAATCAAAAGGACAGACTTCACATTTCAAACTGAGCTGTGGCGGTGTCAAATCCAGGAGAATTAAAAGGGAGGAGTTTGCTGTCTGAGGTTAACGGTCAGCCCTCGCCGGCTTTTCATTGGCTCCCTTGCATGAAACAGACTTTGGTGATGACTGACCTTCGGCTGTGTGAACACTCAGTTTCCTCTCTTGGAGGAAAAAAAGCCTCAGAATGAATCCAGCTGCAGTTTGAGCGTCATTGTAAACTCGGCTTTCTGCGTTTGCTTAGTTTCCTCTGTGCTCAGACCTTTTCAGCGGGCATGAAGCTGTTACGTATGTATTTATTTATTTTTATCTGCTGACCCACGGCCTCCTCACTCCCTCACCCGTCCCCTCCCCTGCTCTCCAGATGCCGCCTCACAGATGGACGACATGCACAACGCTCAGCTGAATTTTATTTATTTGACTCGGACACACAGTTTACAGGAATGCAAGTAAACAGTTACAAGGTCGCGTTAACCTTTCAGAGCTCCAGTCTGGCCTTTAGTTTACTTTTTACCAGCACTATTTGTGTTTATATTTATCTGACATTACTATTAACAGGCATGAATCTCAAATTTCAAGGACACCAGAAAAACCTCTAATTATACTTCTTTATTAAATCTTCTGAAACCGCGATCTCACGTGCACCATCAGCGCAGCACGCACACGCATTTATGCAACATGGATCACTTGCGAGGGTTGTGTTGGATATTCGAATAGCATACATGAGTAGTCTACACGACTATTTCTGGTCTTGAAACATAGGTTTTACTCATGTTTTGACCACAGACCCCAACGAGGTGAGTTAGCCAAGTCATGTTATGAAGGGTGTTTTGAAAACTGCATGTGAAAATGCACACACCTCCAGACTCTAAAAGGGCGTCCATACAGGAAGTGACCAGCAGCAGAGACCATAGAAAGTCAGCGACATTCAGCGAGCCATAAAAATGCCGACCAATGAGAGCAAAGGGTTACCTATGTTACCTGGAATCCCCGTCAGTGGCAGAGCGATGTGTGACCTGCTCGATAAGCAGCGTAATTTACGAAATGATCTTCATGTTTGATTCAGTATGAGTCGATACTAACACCTGAGCCCATAAAACTTCAGGAAAGAGGACACAGAGGGGGGGAGATGAGGCCCGGTTTCCACAGACTTCTGAAGGACTCAAGTCTTTCTGTGATCGCCCCCTGGTGGCCTCTCACAGGAATGCAGGGTTAAGACGCCTCTGTCACTTTACAGCTACATCAATCTTCTACACTGTCTATGTTTTTACTGGATGTATAGCTTTAACACCATCAAAAACATGATTTTCAGATGAAAAATGTTTAAACAAAAAATTTCATATTTGGTGCCACAAATTTAAAATTTTTTCAGTCATCGGTGAGCAACATTAATGGCTTCTGTGTGGAAAATAATTCACCTAAAATCCTGTTTGGCCTAGTCAACTAATCCTGATTTATTTCTTTCCATTTAACCGACTTCTAAAATAGCCACCAGGCACATCTCAGACACTGAATTCTCTTTCACCTCTTCCTGTTTATAAGTCAGCAACCTTCAGGAGGGGAAAATAGTTTGGACATCTTGAACACATAAAGTACGTAACTGAAGAAATCTGCCCGGCCAAACAAATCTAAGATACCAAAATTAAAGTATTAACAGAGAGAGACGGCTCTGAATCGCACGTCTGAAACGAGCCACTCGGAGTCTCACTCGACTTATTACAAACAGAGAGAGGACACTGTGTGTGTGTGTGTGTGTGTGTGCGCGTAAATATTTAGCACCTCTCACTCAGTCATGCATATCTGTAGCAACGTTAGTGCATGTTCAAACATGCAAGAGTGCAAACTGTCAACAAGTGCACTTCATCGTGCATGTCTGTACATATTTGACTGCACTAAGACTGCGCAATGTGGGAAATTCACTAGTATGAGATACAGACAGACTTTGTTTAAAATGTAAACACACACTGATCCCGTGTAACTACATGCAGTTAACGTTGAATGAAAGCGATACTGAGCCCGTCTGCTGAGACGAACAGAGCAGCTGTAGCCTGAATTCGACTTTAGAAACAGCAGGAAAGAGCAGTTTCAGGAAGCTAAGCTATGCTTACTGCTGCTAATTTTAGTGGTTCAGCTGGAAAAGCAGCAGTTCCTCCCCACAGACGCCTGTTAAAAAGTCCAACTTTACAGCACAAATAAACATGTTCACAGCAGGTTTCTGTTCAGGACTGCACAGTGTTTTTATCCCTCCGTCCACACACGTTCAGAAGACGTCCTGAACGTTTTTTTGTTTGATATTTTTTCCTATAGCTGCTTTTCACATCACTGTCGGCCTAAGCTACAACCAAAGTTCATCACAAGGTCACAAGCTATGCAGATTTTTGTTGAATAGGTTGAAAACTGTTACAAATAAGAGGAAACGCAGCTACAATATAAACTGCGAAGCTTCTGTAACTGGCTGAAGGTGATTGCCAGCCGTTTTAAAAATAGAGATTCAGACAACAAAGCAATCCTAATAACATTTAACAGCAGGTTTAAAGGACACTGGGACAGAAATAAAAGTGCATGAGAGTCAGAAGACTATCATACAACGCCAAATTTCAGCCTCCTGTTGTGAATTCAAATGAAATGCTAAATGCCTCTCAGCTCTACCAATGTGGTGCACACAGACCAAAACTTTGTCCCACGTTTAGTTTGCTGCAGTGTGCCCACCTGCTCCACCTCCTGTTTTGATGCTCCACCCTCTTGTACAACTTTGGTCACTTCTGGCTCCACACAAACAAAATGCTAATGTTCACAAACAGGACTTCACAAACCGCCCGTGTGTGTTTCATTCACTCACCCTGAAGCTATGAGCGCTCTGGACTGAGCCATGGCAATCCTCTGTAACGCCGGTCTGCTCAGCCCGGCTAAGCTTGATCGCTGTGGTAAAGGCGCATGGCACACTGTCGCTGCGGATGATGCTGACCGCTGCGGCTTCATCACCACCGGTGATGGAGTTGGCACAGGAGAAGGAGGCGTGGTTACGCTGCTGGCAGGGGTGATCAGAGTGGCGGTTGGCACCGAGTCGCTGGCTGAAGATGAGGAATGCTTGGGCGGAATAGACGGAGGGTTCAGGTTGGATGTGGGGGGCTGAGGTGGCGGGAGTGACGGCGGAGGCGGCCTGCTGGATGACACGGAGATCCCCATGGAGGAGGTGCCAGCGGTGAGGGCGGCGAGAGACTGAGCGAAGAGCTGGGCGTTCACCCTCGGGGAGGCGGTGTTCTTGGAGATGGCGAGGCCGTGCGGCAGCGTCTGATAGTAGCTGGAGTTGGCGTTCTGCTGCTGTCCCTGTCCCAGGGTGGCTGATTTGGATGGACTTAGCTGTTTAGAGGGGGGTGGTGCTAAGTTCTTGGGTCGTTGCATGGTTAAAGAACGTCTTCCCAGAGTCTGTACTCCTCCTCCTGTTCCTCCTGTATTGGCCTTCACACTGAGGACCAGCATGCACTGCTGGCAAGAACAAGGCTGGCCTAGTGCTGTGGTTGGCAATCCTCCATTGGGGTAGACAGAGCTTCCGACCCCCATGCTGGCTCCTGACACCCCGACGCCCAGCAAGGCCCCAGTCAGGCCTCCACTCGCACCTACACCTCCTCCTTTAGGTACAGGGAGTGGACCGGACACTATGGGGTAAGCAATGTCAGCACGCCGCTGGATCCTCCGACACCTCTGGCTCTGTCTGTTCACCTGCAGGAAGACAGAAAAATGTATTTTTAGAAATAAAGATTGCGCACTGTAAGAAAGGTTCAGGGTGCACACAAACAAACCTGCGTCATGTTCTGAAAATCAATGAGGTAGCAGAAGCCGAGTGGTGTCAGGTCGAGGCAGGGCTGCTGGCGACTGTGGGCGCTCTCGATGGCGATGGCCACCTCCATGTCATACGGCGTCCATGTACCTGCGTCGTTTTCCCACTCCCACTGCCAACCTTGACCCGGGGCTGAGGCTGGATCATAAAAACTCCTCCGTACCGGACGGATAGTTCCTGAAAGACATACACAAACAAAACTCTGGGTCAATTTCACTTTCTTTGTGATGACGAAAGCTCAATAAAGTTGCAATGCAGAGATGCAGAACATGGTTTAAATGTCCACCTAAGAGCCTCCGTTTGATCCAGGGAGGAGATGCAAATCCCTTTGGATCAGGAAGGTCAAATCTGTGCTACCTGCTGCGACGACCACTTCGGAATAAGGAAGCAACCAAAGGCCAAACAAGCTATTTGGAACATAAATATGAGATCACAGATGTCAGGCATGTCCGAGTGAGGGGAGACCAGGACACACTGGACTGGTAATGGAGTGGGAAAACCTCGGTGGCCCACCAGAAGAACTGGAGTATGGTGGTTTGGGTGAGGGAGGCAGCTCTGCTTTGACTGGTGCCCCAAAGAGAAAGGCTCAGATAAGTGACAGAAAAAACCAAAAACGGATGAAGTTGATATTAAATATTCTATTTTTACAAACATTTCCACAAAAATGAATAAAGACTAAAACCTTCAATGCCAACAGAGTGAGTCAGGACACTTCATAAGTTCATAAATTATTGACTTGTCTTAGATTTTCTTTGCTTCATGTCTCGCTGTGCAGCTCCTGTGCTGGTGTTTCATGGTGGGCGACTAATAGGGGCGGAGATTCACAAGTTCTAACACAAGTAATGCACACACAATTACACAATTTAGTCAATCTCAACAACTACTGGCAGCGTGGAGTTTATATAAAAGCTAGATAATCAGACTGTAACATATTTCATATTAGCCTGAGTTAGAAATCTGAAGGTGTTTACATCATAGGAAACCTTAGTTTTAATTAACTGTCCAAACTTTTTAACCTCACACAAACTAACGGTCAGCCCGATGGTTGTAACACACTTGGGACACTCTGCACATCTCAGAGGAGTAACTGATGTTGTAAACAGAACAGCACAGCAGATCCAAAACCCAACAAAGAAAGTCACAAAAAGAGCAAAAATCCAATAAAGACATGAAAAAAAGCAAAAAGAGAAAGCAGAGAAATTTGCCTCGAGTCTAATCACATGAGCTGAACTAAATCCGTGGGGAGAATTGATTCAGATATATCCTGATTCTACCCGAGAGACATGATCTGGTGGCCTGATCAGCCACCCCTAAGTGAATAACAATCTCATTTCCCATTAATAGGCAACATGCCTGCAGAAAGAGCAGAGACACTGAGAGGAACTGAAAAGGGCAACAACTGACGGCCACGGCACCATGATGCAGCCTCTCGAGCTGCATGCATGATTTTCATTAAAATACTTGGATGAGTTATCCACCAAAACAGCTTCCCAAAGGGGGTGGGAGAGTCTGACGATCACATGCTTGTATCGTTGTGTTTTCACTTTCAGTCTAACAGAGCACTGAAAAAAGCGTGTTAAACAATCAAAATACCCAGAACAGTGTTTCTCTGTCTCCCCGTGGGGCCGAGGGAGGCAGGAGGCTCCCCGAGCCAACCAACCAGAAACTACCACCGTCTCCAGGGGGAACGGGCTATTCAGTCAAAGCCAGGGCAAGAGCAGGAGGGCATATGTGTGAGAGGCTGTTATAAAGAGGTTATACTGGCAGAGTGGCATAAGCACACAGACCTAAAAAAACACCAAAGGAGGTGAATAAACAGAGACAGAGTGAGTGATCAAACTGAGATATCAGACTCTGCTTTGTGCCTGGAGACGTACAGGAGTTCACAAGAACATCCTCGGTGTGGTGTGTGAGAGAGGAGAGACAGTGCTTCTCCTCCTCCTCCTCCTCCACACTCTGTTGAATGCACAGCACAGCAGGGAGCACTTGACCTGCTGATTACCATGAGAAATGTAATTTCTCTCTTTCAAACTGCAGAGCGAACAAGTTCATTCAGCCTGAGACGAAGGCCGGCCCTCGCTGCTGTCTGTCCGTCCGAGGCTGTTTGTCCTTCATGATGTTGGCCCACCGCGAGAGCAACATGCCAAACCTGGCCAGAGATTTCCTACATTTAAAGGCAGAGAGATCCAAAAAGGTCTTAATGTTTGGCATAACCCCGACCAAGATGACAGCGAGAATTTAAAGTTCAGTCACACCTGATGGTGCTTTCAGGTGAGAAGAACCTGCAAAACGCTCAAACAGCCGTTAGAGCTGCGTCAAACCCAGAAGACACCAAACATTACAATAAATAACACATAGAATATGAACACTTTAGCAAGTACAGACCTAGCTTCCTCTGTTAGATGCTAATGCACAGGACAGATTAGGGCTCTTCTGAATGGATCGGCTCGTTGTCACTGATGCTCAAACCAGATTGTTGAGTCAAATCTGATCTCTGGTCCAAATATTGGATTAGCGCATACCTACACAGAACACCACGCTCTGTACACGTGTGACAGCAGGAGGCATTGTGGGAAAAGGATTCGCTGCACTGCATCGGTGTATTTTGTGTGTAGTTACAGCTTAAGCTGTGCTGGACTCCCACTCACCAGGCCGAGGTCTTATCACAGAGAGGACGAGCTGCCCTTTGTTTCTGAACTCAACATCTGGAAGGTTTCTGTGTGCATGCCGATCTTTTTCTGCATATCACACGGCCTTGGCAGCTCATTTCCAGATTACTAATGTCACGTGAGCCGTTTTCACGCATGCACCGCGACCTTAATGATTCTCGCCGAGCTGGGTGCATATTCATTTCCAATGTTGCTCATAGAAAACAGAAATATTAATTAAGCATTTACAGCGATTATGAATTAAAAAGGTTAGTTTAAAAGAAGAACCGTGTGCCAACAGCTAACAAGTAAACTAGCAACAGCCAAGTTAAACGCAGCGTTAACTTACAGCACATGTTACAGCTTTGGGGACACATTGATCTGACAGCTGAAAGTCTGAATTTGCTTTTCATGAGGTTCCAACTACAGACAGTAACAAAAGATTTGTGTGGCTTCTTCATCGCGCACTCCAGTTCCTGCATCACATGGACTTTGTACTGGGAACCTGGCAGGTTAAAGACCAGTTGTTCAATCCAGCTGATGTGAACGTCTACCGGGTGAGTCACGGTTGTGTAAAAACAGCTTTGTAAATATTCACTAAGCTTTAGAACATCCAACATTTCCACGACTTACTTCCACAGCTGCATGAGAACTAAAAATGAACCAGTTTCATCACTCATCAACATCCAGTAGGTGGCCGGCGAACCACTAAGGTTAGGCTTTAGTCGTATTATAAAAGAGGCTTCCAGATCTGAAACATGAAGCGCTTAAACGTGCATTACATTTAATGGCCAGCAGGAAACCATAAAGGTTTTCAGTGGAAAAAATCCCCTCAGCTGTGAGCTCAGTTAGCACCGTCAAGTGTTTTTTCAAAGTTTTTTTATTTTTAATTAAGTTCATTTTGGCCTTTTTATGAGTCACGAAGGAGGACAATGCTCGTTAACCAGAAGTTGTTAGCCAATGAGCGTGGGCTGTTCTTTCGCCTCTCCGTCAGATCCACTCCACACTTCCAGTTTCAAAACACCACGATGGCGACAGTGAACGCGCTCAGCTGGAACCTTATGGGCTGGATATCAGCCATGACACGACTGATTCAGACGAGCCAGTCCAACCCTGTTCTTCTGGCAAAGCCTGTCCAAACTCTGACTTAATCAAGGCAGGTCGCCAGCTTTGGCTTCATGTTAGGTCACATAAAAATGAAGCCAATCAGCTCCATTCATAGAGGTTGTGTTTAGCATATTTGACATTAGGAAAAATGAGAACATTGGATATTCAATAAAGAAAGATAACATGAGCTGAGTGAACGGGGATTGTTGTATGAGTCAGGGGAAAATTAGAGCTGGCACAAACTTTTATATCTGATAAGAAATTCTGAGGAACCAGAGTGCAACTTTATAAACGAAAGACAAAGTCTCCTCCTTACAGAGGCTGTACAGAGGAGTCAGTGGTTTCAGCAGCTCCTGCAAACCGAGCATTGATAATGCAGTCGGTTTAATTAAACAGCTGGACAGGTGGACTGACATCCGACCTGGACAACACCTGACGTGCTCTGTCAGTGAGCTCCATCTCCTGTTTCAGCAAACAGACAGCAGAGATGTGAAGTACAAGGCAGACGTGGACCTCCAGCTAAAACTGTAAATCTACATCAGCTGCTGGGAAGGCACTGGCCATTCCTGTACTATTAACTGAGGTCTAAGAGGTCACTGGTGATGACCCGAACCCTCGTTTTAACCCAAGGCCAACAGAGTTACATTTTTGATTTTATTCAGGTGCTCTGTCAGGTCGAGGCAATCGGGGAACAAAGAAAATAATCATTCTAACTCACACGTGTGAAAAACTACTCAAATGTTTTAAAAAAATAGAGCGAGAGAGAGAGATACTGTTTTAGGGTTATCACCAATGACTTAGACCTCAGAGGGTTAGCGAGTGCTTCACATATGGAGGAGCTGGAATACATGCACAGCCTGAATGACCGGCAGGCACCGGCTCATGCTACCAGTAGTGCAAAGCACACTGACAAACCGGAAAACTAGAGAAAAATGTAGTGAGGGGAAAGGAGACAGCAATTATCTCGGCCTCCACCTGCACAACATTCCCTTTGTGGAGTTTGCTTCCTCACCAGTTCACCTGTTCTCACCTTCATTTGGACCAAAGCAGGTGAAATGAGTCTACGATGGCGTCTGATTTCTAACTGACTGACTGATGTTTAACCAACTTTGTACAAAATATTCAAGAACAATAATCAGAGAGACCCAAACATCTAAACAGGGATTCAAACCAACAACCTGCAGGTTACTAGTCAGGCTGGAAAATACCCCTCGTGGGATGCATGTGAGGGAGGAGTTCTCCCTTCATACTGGTTTTCTAAGCCAGCCAGTCAGCAGAGACTGGGTGTGAGTGTCTGTGCACTCGTGTGTGTACTGTAGGTATGCTGGGTGTCCCCCATAAAAGGCTCTGATAAAAGCAGGTGTTTGAGGCTCTGACAGTTACAGCTGTGGGAACGAGCATGTGTGTGTCTGTTCGTGTGTCGTATGGTGACACGACAGTGCCGCCCTCGCTCTCCCTCTCTCTTATAACACCACACCTCTCCCAAATCATCCATCTGTCAGAGTCGGAGCAGCACGCGGCGCTCTGCTGCTTTCGCTTGTCGCTCACGTTTGAAATCAAGCGAAACGTGTTTTGGGTGTAGCCGATTCCTGGATTTCTGCTCCGAACAAAAAGAAACCGCAGCATAATGAGTTGTTAAATGAAGCCAAGAGAATACACACTGTGTGCGTGTGTGTGTGTGGTGAAGACCCAACAGCAAAAGTAAATAAGGAAAATGTGTGAACATTACAGAGCTCAGGGAGCACAAAGAGGCCTGAAGCAGGTGGAGAAAGAAACTGGCCATCTGGTCTTTATTGTTCTCCCTCTCTGTCTTTACCACTGACCCCTCCCTGCATTCAAACACACACACACACACACACACACACACACACACACACACACACACACACACACACACCCCACTACGG
>VOQK01019644.1:16903-28452 GCA_015052645.1 Benitochromis conjunctus
TGCAGCTGCTGTTATTACATTACTAGTTAGATCACATTAGGATTTATCCTGTGAACAAAATGAATATCTGTATCAAATCTCAGTACAATCCATTTTGCAAACACAGGACAAAAGTCACACTCTGAAAGACAGAGAAATTAATGTTAACTAATGATTAAATGCAGTGTATAAACACAGAAAGTAAAAAAAAAAAAAGGAGCATGAAGAAACACTCAATGCATCATGGGAAGCGCCCAGCAGCATACTGCAGCGTAACTAAGGGAGGATTCTGGGTAACCTGATCCAGCCCTGACTATATGCTGTAGGGTTAAAACTTTCCGTTTTGATAATCTTTAAAGTAGAGAGTGACTTTCCAAACCAGGAGCTGGTTCCACAGAAGAGGAGCCTGAAAGCTGAAGCCTCTGCCTCCTATTTTAATTTTAAGTATCCCAGGAACCACAAGTAAGCCACAAGCAAGTATGCAGTCTGAGAGTGAAGGACTCTACTGGGGCCATATGGTACTATAGGGTCTTTAAGATGTGATGAGCTCTGATTATTCAAGACCTTGTATGTCAAGAGCAGGATTTTAAATTGGTTTCTGGATTTAACAGGGAGCCAATGAAGAGAAGCCAATATGGGAGCAATGCTTTCTCTTTCTAGTTCCTGTCAGGACTCTCATTGCAGCCTTTTGGATCAACTGAAGGCTTTTCAGGCATCCTGATAATAATGAATTACAGCAGTTAAGCCTAGAAGTAATGCATGCGTAAACTAGTTTCAGCATCACTCTGAGACAGAGTGTTTTTCATCTTACTGATATTGCAAAAATGCAAGAAAACGTCTTACATATTATTTAATATACACATGAGAAGACATTGTGGTCAAAAACCACTCCAAGATTCCTCACAGTGTTACTGGAGGCCAAGATGACGCCATCCAGAGTAAGTGTCTGGTTAGACCCCATGTTTCTAACATTTTTAATACAGAGTACAATATCCTCAGTTTTATCTGAATTCAGAAGCTGGAAATTGGAGGTCATCCAGGTCTTTATGTCTTTAATGGAGCAGAAGGACATTGAAAGAAACACTATGGGAATATACTGGGCAAACTAAACTACCCTCAGTGCCCTCCTGAACAATAACAACTCCTGTTAGATTGTGGTGTTGAAGTAACACAGCCTCGATTAAGTGCATTACAGACATTTCTCTGTTATAGCCGTGCTGCAAACTTCACACCTGCATGCCCTAGACACTGAATCACAGATGCAATCTCCTCTTTCAGAAATTATGTTAGAATTGTTTTAATTAATCTATCCTCTAATAATCCATTTACACAAATGATCACTGTCTGCAGTGTAGCTTTTCTGACATTTACCAGAACTAAACCTTTGTACCTCTAATCCAAATATATCTAGTAATATATGTAACTTCTCTTTTTAGAACCCTGCAAAGTATTTGTCTGAAAAAAAGACAAATAGAAGCATAATAAATGCATTGCCTAGTTTTAATAGTAGATGACATCACTGGGATCGCTGAAAAGTGTTAATCAAAACACAAGTTTTTCACAGTTGACGCTATAATAGTTCTGAGGGGAAATTAACTCTGCAGGATGCACAGCTTTGTAAATGCTAGTGTTAAATCAGCTCTGATGATTAAATGAAAAGAGATGATATGGCTCCTGTGATTTTAAGAGCTGAAGCGTCATGTGGAAATAATCATAAAAATGTCTATGACTAAAGAATATTTGTGTGCGCACAGGTGCCAGTTACAGATTATTAGTTTGACATTTAAACCTGAACACTATGATCATAAACAAATGCTCGTTTAAAAACAGAAAAACATAATTGTAGATCCAGTAATTTTGGAGTGATGAAGCAAATCACTTACGAGTCAGTTTTAAGTAGCTTGTTAATTTAATGTTAGGACAGCCGCGAAAGGAAAAAAGTTAAATTCCTCTGTGGTGGGGAAAAACCTTGGTGACAGGTACAGATGAGTAATTACATGCTGTTCACTCAGCCCTTTCATTTTTAGCTCTCTAACCAATTCAGGCAGCTAAGCGTCAAGTGCTGGCTTTATTTTACACGCTGCTGCTCGTCTCTGCTTTGCATGTTTGATTCCTTCAGCGTAGCTCCATATGAGCACCTAGCTGTTTGTAGGCTAGTTTCCTAAACTTGTCCTTTAAGTGCTATTTCACAGTGAAGTCTAGCGGTTGGACAACTACTGCAATATATGAATGTTGCAAAATGTATGGTGTTGGCATGATAAAGGATGGGAACAGCAAAGAATAAGGTGCTAATTGACACACATACATGGTACCCCATTTTGAATAAAAGTGTTTAAAAGACAGTCAGAAAAGTCAAGGGGTCACAGGGTGTAGAGAGACAGGGTAATCCAGACAGAGGGAAATACGTTGCTGATGGCTCAAGGGAGGAGATTTGAAGCAGAAGGAGCAAACCACAGATAAGTCTACAGAGAAAAACAGCTGAAGTTTTAAGGAGAATGTAGTAAATAAACACTCGACAGCCATCTAGTGAAGAGTGGATGGATGAACCAGGGGAGAGTGATTGATGTGCATCTGTGCAAATGTAGCCGGTCTGGCCTGATACTCTGTGCGTTGTGTTGTGTGAATGATGAGAGGAGTCAACTCTCGCTTTGCCAGCTTTGGTGGGTTTATTCTCCCAAAAACTGTTCAAAATAAAACAAATTCAGTACTGCAACTTTATATGACTGGGCTTCTGCATGCAGACCTTTAAAGGTGAGAGAAGAATAGCAGACCACATGACAAACCACCTGCACGCTCCTATGCCCTAACCTAAGATCAGCATGTTACAATAAAGTGCTGTAATCAGCAGGGAAACAACAGTTGATACTAAAAACAGCTAGCAACACTGTGAGACAAAATGCTTAAGCGGAACAAGCAATGCTTGATCGCTCTGTAACCGGGGACCCTCGAGTACACTCAACTCTTACCAGCAAGGCCTCTAGGCGACTGAGGTGCGCACAACTACAGGAAGTGACTCCGTGGGAAGTCAAAGGTCGCACAAAGAAAAGAAAACCTCCCAACTTATAAATACAAAAACTAAATGTGTATACAGACGCATGTGCATAAACAATACTGACAAATCAAATCAAAATCAAAATACACCTGTTACACAAACCAGTAAGCCAGCTGAGACCAGACAAAGCCTCTATGCACACTATTTGTCACAGACACTGGAAGGAGTGGACTCGAGCAGGACTCGGATGAATCAAAGTTCAGCATATTTAGTTCAGTGGTCACCAAAACATGCTGTTTACAACATGCAAGGGGAACGGGCCTCCAGGGATCCAACTCTCTACAGCTCAATACACTCTCTCACAACTCAGTCAGGCTCCAGGGAGGGAATCCAGGAAAGGTCTGTACAAAGGAAAACACATGGTAAGTATCTTCGAAGCAAAACAAGTAGAAAGAACCAGGGCTTCACTAACTAGGTGGTTCAGCAAAGTTCAGAGAAGTAGTGACTCCTGATGAGATCATCGGAGACAGGTGGGGTGGTTTCCTCAGGTGTGTAGAGGCAAGGGCAGGAACCCAGAATGAGTCCCGCCCAGACAACAACAAATGATCACCAATAGGAGAGAGGAGAGATAGAATCTGAAGCAGTGAGAAAGAGGGAAGAGAAAACCTGGCGACGTCTGCCAGGGAGAGCTGAAGGACCATGACACAAATGTCTGTACATTTAATCTTCAAAGAATTAAAATTCATGAAGAGTAAGAAATTAACAGCAAGAAAAGAATTTAATAAATTGAAAATTTGCCTAAAGATCAGTTCACTATTTCACTTTCTTCAAATTTCGCAGCTGAAATACGTTAAAACAGTTTTTTCAGTATCAGATGTGTCGTGACAAATCCATCAGTGGGGCATCCAGATGTTTAGAAATGTCGAGATATGTACACCTGCAAACCAACACTGTTTCCATTACCCTCACCTACCACTGTTAGTCACCACTCACCAGTGAAGCAGTGCTGATTAAAACCTATGCAATCAGCGCTACCTCGAGGGTATTTCAAAACTCTTCTTAGAACGATGACTTGTCTGCAGCGATACATTCAAAAACACATCAGTTATTCAAATTTTGCATGCCTTATTTTGCTATATTTTAATATATAATAATATTTTTTCTGCTTCTCTGATTGCAGAAAAGTTTAGTTTTGGATGTTTTTAGCTTTTTGTCTGTTTAAAAATGAAGAAACTTTGTTACAAAATTGTTGTTTTTTATGTGGTATTATGGGTATTGTCCTGCACATCGTGTGAGCTTTGTACACTTATAAACATTGTCATTAATGTAATATAATACGTGTCTCTGTGTTTGCACATAAAGCGATGTTGGAAACAGTTTGGCTCTTGTGAAAATTTCGTGCCTAGTTAGTGATAATTGAATCAGGTAAGAGTCACCATTGAACACTGGCATGCTTTTGTACTGTCAAAAGCCAAAGGCACTTTAAATCAGGCTGTAAACACAGACGCATGAGTAACACATGAGCGTACAAGTCATTGGCTCACTTTGTAGTGAGCTCAGCAACTAATATTCACCTTTTTATATGATGTTATATAAGGTGAGGACTGATGCTTTAATGGTCAAAGAAAAGACATATTTGCATATTTCTCTGAGTGAGTATTAAAATCACATTCATCACTCGAAGTTTGAAAACAGTTTGAAAACATCTCAGAATTTCTTAGTCTTGAATTTTGTGTGTATATATATATATATATAGGCTATATATTTCATTATATATTGATATATATAATGATAATGCTGATGTTTTTATTTTTGTATTTAATTTTTGTGCTTTTAAATTTCTCCTTTTATCCAGATGTATTTAATTGGTTTATATGATAAGCATTTAAACCTCTGACCTAAATCTGAATAAAAGAACTAATATGAGACAGATTTAGTTTAAAGTGTGTGCATGACCTCATGCTGTGTTACTGTAGCGCTCATAGCACACAACCAGTGCCAGATCAGCTGTCCACATCCCTCTAAATCACTGACATCAAAAGGTGGTTCTGTGTTGAGAAAAGCAGTCTATGGGGAGCTTATGAAACATTATTCACGCTCCTATAAACGTCTGTATGCAAAATGCTTTTTGTAGGTGTTTCGCTGGTTAAGAAAATGTAATCCCCTGTCTTCCTGTTAATCCAATTGGTTCCAGGAGGATCCTTTTATTCTCTACAGGGAAGTTTGAACTCAGGGTCATGTTGTTATGCGATACAGTGAATTCTCCCAGAAATACTGAAAGTCAGGGCCCTCAAGCCGAATCTGTCACAGTGAACTGATATGAATCATACATTTTAATTGCTTTCTTGTTTCTTTTTCTTTGGTCAGACTGTAGCGTTTAAAAACAAATAAATGAGAGAAAAATAAGAAAAGAAAAAAAAAGTCTGGCCAGGTATTACATTAAACTGAACCAAAAGGTTCTTATAGCAGCTTATAGGGTCTGAAATGTCCTCATTTTTCTTTTTTTATTAACCGTGCATTTCGTGAAGTTAATGATTTGATTCAACAGCTTCAGTATTAAACATTTTTTTAGAGTAACGCAGTAGTTACTTTTCCTACTAATTAGTTACTTTTAGAATATTGTAACTCGGTTCCTTTTTTGAAGAAGTAGCTTGTAACTGTAACTAATTACTTGTTCAAAGTAACTTGCCCAACACTGTTCATTAGTTTATGTCTTGGTTTATTGGTTTTGCTATAGTTTCATTTGGTCAGTCTGTCTCTCCACCTTCTTGTCTCTAGCATTGTAACTAGTCCTCCTTTGTTCTCACTTCCTGCTGTATTGGAGTAATTCTGTTTTCTTTTGTGTCTTACTTGATTTAATCCATTCTTTTGTTTCTTTTGTTTCCTCCTGGGACTCCTAGATAGTTTTCACCTTGCCTTGTTTCTATGATAGTTGATTGTGTATGTGCTCAGTCCCAGTGTACCAACTTACACACATGCACTCCTTCAAAGACGTTGAGGGCTTAGGGCTGTCCTGTGCCAAATTGTAAAGTGCACGAAGGCTCTTTGGCTGACATTTGGAGACCTTTATTATAAACTTGCCATGCCCAAGGGAGTTATTCACACTTTACAGCATTGTGATGTTAAACGCAAAGTTATCGAAGGATGAAAATATTAGGAGAAAATGTAATTAATGCAGATTCTAACAAACCAAAATTCATTAGTTAATAATTACTTGTTGGCACCTCTATAGGGCAAGAACCTGGCAGGTAGTCCCTTAGGGCCTTTGCAGTGTTTGAAGCAAAATATTAAATAAAACGTTCCAAACCCACAATGCATGAAACATGTTAAGTGATACGTCACAAAGTCCCATCTTATTCTCACATATATAAGACGGGAAAAATGCTTTCCATGCAAAGCATCATGAAGCTACTTATAGTTCTTCTGGTGTGCCTTGCAATTTTGTGTTGCCTAACTTTAGGCACAGAAAGTTTGAAAAGCTTAAACTTTCAAAAACTCTTCTCTAGTTTCAAATGTTAGCTCCCAAATCGATGACCAGGTCCTTTTTGAGCAACAAATGTGTAGGCATGAGATTTTTAAGTATATTTTCATGAATAACAAACAAATTCACTGCAAGTGCAATAAGAAAGGAAACATGCAAATAAAAGAAAGTAAGTAAGATCAAGTCAGACGGGAATTCAAATGCAACATTTAACAAAGCATCAAGAAAAGTATCAAAAACAAACTCACATAACAAGACCTCCAGTGAACCCACTGAATTCTTCTGAAAAAGCTTTCTTTTGGCTACTAATGAGGATATTACCACTTTAATCATGCATATGTAAGATTTACTGCATTTAAAACACCACGTAAAAATACTATTTAAAAACCAGTTGCATACACAGTATGTGTCAGCCTGTGTTGTGTTACAGGAATTACTGTGCGGTTTAATGAAATTGTTGATTGTGTTATAGACAAACGTCACTACAGCCAAAAAGTTAAAACCACTAAGTCAAATCTGTGCAAGTACCCATTCTTGAAATCGAGAATGCATCTACGGTAGTATTGGGATTGGGTTACATGCATCAAAGTTTCAAAGCTCTTGTGAATTTGGATCCATCTAAGGCAGAATGATTATCTTCACAAGCCACAGTTGCACAAGAAATGAGCTTCAGCTGTTCAGTGTAAGAGCCACGTGAGGCGGGGGTGCAGCTGTATGTTTCACTTGGAAACATTTAGATACCATTTTCTCTTGTAAAATAATACATTTTCTCCTGTGGTTCAGCTCAGGAGCATGTTCTGCTTGTCTGCTTTGTTTTGTCAGCTGACTCTGCCACGTAGTTTAATGCAACAACTGTGAATGACTGCACTGTGCTGGCTGACAGCCACCTGCCCAGTGTACGTTACTATATTTATGCTCCGGTTAAGAAAGCTGCTTAATTAGGTCTATAGTGAATGTTAAAAAAAAATGCATAGGCAAACTGTTGACATTATACTATGATGCTAATTGAAGAAGACCAATAAATTATCAATGTGAAGAACATTTCATTCTCTGGTAAACATGAACTTTAACGATTTTTGTGCTCCACTGGGTGTTTATCTTTTGGGCATTCGTGTAGAAAGCAGAGATAGATAACGTGTTAGTACTTTCTAATGCTATACAGACCAAAAATTCAGAAGAGTTTATTTGAATTTACAGGAAACTGTTCCACTAATAATGTAGACTTCCTTATACCGAGATTACCGTCGATTTCAAATGCTATCAGAGAAAAATCTCCAGTAAGAAACCATTCAAAATGCAAGAGTAGATATCTAGAAATACTGAAATGTTGATTTGTTTGCCAGCAAATACTGTATTTCCTGTGCTATTGAAAGCTGTTAACAGCACATCCATTGTATTGTCACTATAGAACATTTACCAAACAAGCATTTGCTCTCGTCTCTACTGTCCAACTGTCACGCTGAGCTAGAACTGCAGAGTTCATGTCCTCTCTTGGCTTGTTTGCTCAGAAAACGTAGTCTAAAACAAACACTTTAAGTGATGGTTACTAATGGTAATGTGACAAAACCTCTGCATATGCTTTGAGACACTTATAATGGACAACGTTTCACCTTAATCATGATTAATCCATCCATCCACTTTTTAACGCTTATCTGGAAACAAGTTATAGGAGCAAACTGATGGATATTGAGGGGTCCTCAAGTCACCCAAGTGACATTCTGTCCAAGCATGTCCTTATTCCTCCTCACATTCTTCTCAGATTTGGACATGCCCTAAACACCTCAACCCCGAGACATGCAGAATATAGCCTAACCACCTCAACTAGCTCCAGCAGGTCTGCTTAATTACTAAGTTAGTCCCCCATCTCTAAGCGTGAACACAGACACCCTTTACAGAGGGTCTATCCAAAATCTTATTCTTTCCATTAATTTCCACAGTTCATAGCCACAGGTGCACAATTCGACAGCTTTGACTTCACCACAATAGACCAAAACAGCATTTGTATCTCTGGAGTCACTGTGTGTGCACTTATATTTGGGAGAATCTGCCGGTTGTTATAACTTTTCACTTTCTAACTCCAAACCTCCAAATAAAATGGTGGTAAATAAAAATAACACATTAACGGGAGGTTCTTGAAAAAAAGCCACATGCTTTCTTACACTCTCAGGTTTTTAACAGGTCTTATAGTTTACCGTTTTAGTTTTGGGAAAGACTTTTTGCTCTAGCATCAGGGTAACAGTAACAGAAAGGTCCCGCCCTCCTTTGAAAACTGAAAATTTCTCATTCATTCAATTACAAAGTCATCCCAGACTGGCGTTTCAGGTTTTACCGTGACCAACGGAAGAAACAAGAGTGGGATTTCTTCAGCGAACAGTTTCCTGTATTAACTATTGATCTCTCTTCTTTGTGACATGCCAGGTTGTAGAGTTCGGTCTCCTACTGTTTCAGAGTTGCTTGCTACTTGTCATGTATGTTAAATGACAGAAAGCAAAATGACGCAGGGCAAAGATGATGGCAGGAAGGAGGATGATACAATCAAAGAAAAAATCCAATTTTACACACCTGTCTGGAGGAAACATATTCTTTCAGCTTTGTTTCATCTTGTTTCCTTCACATGCGATGGCATGTCGTGTAGAATTGTTCCCACACTCCTCCCATGTGAAGTGACAATGCCTTTGATGACTAAAAGACCTCTTGCTGCATTGATGTCGTCTGCACATGAGCAGTCATGCACAGACACAGAGTGCTACACGTTACATGACAATGAACATTGTATGGAATCATTTATTCATAACAACACTGAGAATTCAACTGCAGTTTGTTGGGCAAACAGGAGCAGAGAGAGGGCTGGACTCAGTAATGAGGACTCCGTGGGGTACCATTTCCCTGACAGTAATTAACCAAACTCAGATCTCATTAGTATTAGAAACTGTCAGAGGTCATTTCAGAAGATGGAAAACTGGAATCAAAAGCATGGTTTTACACTGTGTGCAGGTATATATGCAGAGAAATGAGAAAAAGTGAACTCCTGACCCATACACTGAGCAATCAACACAAAGAGAGTGATCTTCCTGTTTCTATATTGATGGCAGGGGTCTTTTTTAGGATGACAGCACCCCCATCCACAGGGTGTTCGTGTTCATTCAGTGGTGAATACTATAGCATTCAATATAACCAAATTTTAACCCAGTTTAATACACCTGTTGGATTTTTACACAATGTGTTGACAGAGCTCTTCACTACCATCATCAGACCACTAAATAAGGATTATCTTTTTGGATAAAAAGAGGCGGTCACAGCAGAACTGCTGACGGACTTAATCGGTCACGCAGATGGCTGCCCCTCCCCAAGCCTGCTTCTGCTGGAGGTTTCTTCCTGTTCAAAGAGAGTTTTTCCTTTCCACTTTCACCAAAGACTTGCTCAAAGAGGGTCATCCGATTGTTGGGGTTTTCTCTGTATTTTTGGGGAGTCTTTACCTTATAATATAAAGTGCCATGAGAAAATTGTTGTTGTGATTTTGCTATACATAAATTAAATTGAATTGAATCCTACAGTATGTCTCCAGCAGAGTTCCAAAAAACTCAGGCAAACACGTTCTGGTGGAATGATTGTCCAATATCCCACTAATGCACTAATGTGTTAGAATCTCATTTAATTGGTCAACAATGTGCTAAATGCAGCATTTATTAACATAACAGTAGTTACTGGTGATAAAAGCTGAAATCTGAAGAGGACTTGATGGTTACATGTTATGTACTAGGTTCGCTGCCCTATAAGAAAGGAAATTACATTCTGGTTCTCCACTGTTTGGCAGTTTCTCTCTCTTCCTCCCCCTCATCACTGGTTGGTTCAAACTTTAAAGGTTACCAGCTGGCAAGCCAGACTAGAGTGAAAGCACAGCAGCATTTTGAACCTTTAAAAAACCTTCAAGAAATTAAATCCAAAATTTGTAGGCAACGAGCATATCATTAAACAAATACATTGCAAACTGTTAAGTTATGCGGAGATGAGGCCTGTTATTTCAGCACGGGCAATGTCATGCATTTCATTTCATGGTTTCATTTGTTTATTCCATGTTAAATAACGTCAAACTTAAAAAGTATGATCAGAAATATGCACGTGCTTCGTGAATGTTTGTGGTGTTTCATTTTATCGCTGACCTGTTTACTTTCAAGTATGGAAATAAAAAAAAATGCATTAAGACAGTTTGTAATTAACCTTAATTAAGACTTAACAGACACACCGTTTCACTGAGAAATGCACAATGTAGGACTACCTTTATCATGCTACTGAGTATAAATCAACCTTTTTGAATCTGAATTTGATTCATCTTTAGTGAAAGACTTGGTTGTTCATGCTGTAGTCACTGTGGAAAACAGAGTTAGTCTGCTGTCAGTTTCGGTCAAGTTTGCAATTATGTGCAATCTTTTTGTGATAACATGGAGATTAAATGTGGTAAATAAACAAAAATCATTCCTGTTGCTGTTTACATGCTCAAAGATATTTATTCAGGTGGAGTCTGGCTCTTGATTTTGGTTCCCTTCAAGCTTTGGGGTTTTCAGCATCACATCCTGGCTCTCGTGCAGCACGGTGGCACGGTGGTTAGCACTGTTGCCTCACAGTAAGAAGGTACTGAGTTCAATTCCACCATCAGGCCGGGGTCTTTCTGTGTGGAGTTTGTATGGGTTCTCCCCGGGTACTCCGGCTTCTTCCCACAGTCCAAAGACATGCAATTTGTGGGGATAGGTTAATTGGCAACACTAAATTGCCCATAGGTGTGAATGTGGGAGTGACTGTGAGTGTGAATGGTTGTCTGTCTGTGTGTGTTAGCCCTGCGACATACTGGCGACCTGTCCAGGGTGTACCCCGCCTCTCGCCCCAAGACAGTTGGGATAGGCTCCAGCGCCCCCCGCGACCCTGAAAAGGATAAGCGGATGCGAATGGATGGATCATGGCTCTCCAAATTCCCCAGTGTGGATATAATTTAGGAAATGCACTTAGAAAATTGCAGCGCAGAAGTTATGCATTAGTTTTTAACCAATCAGTATTCTACAATTAATTGCAAGGTGTTATAAACTGGGTGACAATTTTTGTCAA
>VOQK01019654.1:41433-52957 GCA_015052645.1 Benitochromis conjunctus
CATGTCATACAAGCCCCTTTGTTCTGAACGTAACCTGACCCAGTGAGTAAATACAGTGAATTTGCTTCCAATAAAACCATAAAACAAACCTGCAGTTTACACCAAATCTCAGGGACAGATATGGACACCATGATTGTGGAAACTTTTCAAGGAGCCTTTTTAGGACCTTGGGAACTTTACCTGCACAGCACTCAATAAACAGATGTGTGGAGCTGCAGACAGATAGAGAGACATATGTTAAGATATCACTGAAAGGCAGGAAGAGCCGCTGATAAGAAGAGGAATGGAATGAAAAACTGCAGAGGGAGCAGGAACAGAGCATCATCCATCAGGCAGATCAGACCAGGAGCAGGAACAGCGACGCTATCCCATAGCTCCCTGCAAGTCAAAGGGCACCCTCTGACCTATATTTCAGTGCAACCTGAAATGTAACAGAGACATCAGTCAAGTCCTCACTCTGCAGAGGCTGCAGTCTAGAGCAGCACATGTGGGACACGGCTCTGTTTTATCGCTTTACTCCAAGGAGAGGAAAGCAGGAGATCTAAAGGACATAGGAAGTCAGATAAGTGGAAAGCAGTAAGGACTAAGAAGATAAAGAGCCCAGCAGTGGCAAGAAAAAGAGAGGGCAAAGGAGCAAAGGCGTGCACGGGGATGACTGCGGATGATAAAATGGAATATCCGACGCTATTTCTGAATGATATTTAATATCGCTGGTGTTCAAGATAATCCCTCCAACAAAGTATTTTTACACACTTGCCTTACTTCCTTCTCATCCAGCTGCAGAGGGGAAACAGTGACTTTAGCAGCTTTATGGCTACAGCGTTAACAAATTAACACATTTGACATCCGGAGCTTTCACACACCTTTTCACCACTTTAATGAAATTCATCGTTAACTTTGCTTAAAAAAAAAAAAAGTGAACCCCCCCCCCGTTTCCCCTTTTCCTGAGCTTTTTCACAGGATCAAAGGTCACCACTCTCATCAGCAGAGGGCCTGTCTTTAATTCCTTTAGGATTATGTTCCCCATACATAGAGGAAACCCCAAATCCTTGCAGTAAATATGATCATGTGTGCAGATAGGTGCCGCTGTGATAGAGTGGAGGGGAGGGGGCAAGGAAATTACGAACACATTTCTCCTAAATGTGTTCCATGCCGTCATGTGTTAGCATAACTCTGCTGAAAAGCAGCATGTAAATCTTGAGATGCACGGTAAACAGCCAGCACAAACCAGGCTGTCAAAAATATTGACGGGTCAGGGTGTCAGCACGGCGAGAAAACACCCATTTTCCATTAGCAAACGCACAAAAATCCAGACTCTGAGACCGGCTTGGCCCTCGAGTTTGGCTGCAAGCTTCAGGATTGTTTTCAGTCTTAAAAGGTTGTCATAGAAAGATATATACAAAAACATGTTAGCAGACATAATAACAGGTTTAATGCCTCAGTCACTTACGAGGTCAGAGTGGTTAACAGGTAAGAATTGGTATCAGATTTTTTGCAGATCCAAGAGCTAAATAATTTCCCAGATTAAGTGTTTAGAGGTAAAATGATGCTAAAGAACTTGGTGATGGTCCAAAATACAAAAACGCTCAGTTTAGTTTCACATGAGACGAAAACAGCAGCAAATTTCCAAACAAGAGGTCAAAGTCTGTGGTGTTCTGCACTTATTTTGCTTGAAATGTTAATTTAATAAGTAATAAATTGTCAAACTGATTATTTTTCTGTCTATCAACTGAGCATGTAACCAACCCCAAAGCTTCCATTTGGTCTGATGTCCGGGAATGAACGATATCTCTTTAAATAGAACGTGATCAAGCATAAAGCAGCTCCGCTTACGGCAGGCTCGCGCTCCAAGTCATCTTCATTAATGACTCTGGGATTATTTGATGAAGAGTGATGGTAAAAAAGACAGTAAGGTATTAATTTAATGCGGAAAATGATTCAGGATATCGAAAAAGGAAACAACAGGGCGTGCAGAGGTGAGAAAAACAAGCATCTTTACATCTTAGTCTGCCTTAATTTGACTCTCGCCTTCTCTACGTCCTCTGTCTCTACATCTCCGAGGGCCTCGGGTGCCTCTGAAGTTGAGCCAGAACCCCATCAAACTAAAACCAGAGGTGATGTCATCTTCATTGGTTAAAGCTGTCCTCTTTCCTCTTGGTAAAACAGCTGGCTCTGTGCCCCAACGGCAGTTTTCTGCTACACAGGGCTTCATGTTCAGTGTCGCCCAAGTGACTTAAAGACTCAAACATGAGTGCACAAACTCGCACTCGGACTCCTATCATCAGTCAAAATGGTCTGCACTTAGAGGAATATGGCGATATTTTGGAAAATGGGCTTTTTTGCTTCCTTGCCAACAGTAACATGAGACGACTGATACCGTATCTTAAAGCGTCTGTGACATGAAGATGGTTAACCTAGGGCAACATAAAGCCTGGAAAGTGAGAAATAGCTAACCTATCTAGTGAATCCGCATACCTGATCCTCTAATTCTTGTTAGATCTTGCTTGTTTGAGCCCCAAAACAACATCAACAAAATGCAAAAACAAAACGCGTCATAACTTATGCAACATAACTACTTCTCACGTCAGTAGTTCTCAAACATGACGCGTGATTTGCTCAGACCTTCAGCCACTCAAAAAACTGTTGAATACGTTTGTTGTATAATTTTTAAATGTTTTGCAGTGGAAATATAAGAACAACAACTGGAAAGCAGAGATAGCATGCCTACACTTACGTCTTACTTGTTGACCCAAGAACAAGTTGTGACATTTGACACACTGATTGGAGACAGTAAATTTCATCAAGTTTTAAGTCTGTGTCTCAAACACTCGAGCACCACCAAAGGGTTGAATTAAGAGGTCGACAGCAGTATGCAAATGTCTCGAGCTACCCTCATTTCTTTATAGTTTTCTTCCAAAGAGCTAGACTTTCTGTCATCTTTAAAAGTGGTCTTGAGCATTAGTTCTCCAGACTTTGGACATTGGTTACTTTTTCACCCATTTTCAGTCCAGTCCTTGTACTTTACCATTTTCACAGAAATGCTTTTTTAGTTTGTTATGACACATAACATTGCCCTATGAATCATTCAAGGATAAAAAATAAAAAAAAGACCAGTGTTGAGTCTACACACAACAACCAACTTAGCAAAGAACCCATTTTAAATGGGATCTTTAGGCTCTTTGTTACTGGCAGCAAAAACATTTGCTCCAATTTCTTTATTTGAATCCTGGAAAAATGCCAAAGATAACACAGTTTGACAGAAATAAAATAGTATTTTTTCACCAATACGGTGATTTTAAAAGAACTATTAGTTGAAAACTTGGCATATCTCAGCATGGTGTGCAGTGTGTCCTTGGAACTGTGGAAAGGAGGAGGATAAAAAGAAGGATGAAAGAAGAAGTGTCAGGTCTGAAAAACTAAAAAATATGTACAGCAGATGAGCATTATCTGAAAGTTATGTCCTTAAGAAATAGGAAAACAAAATCCAGTGAAGACCTGATACAAGAGAGATGATCCATCTGCTGTTCAGTGATGCCTCATCAGGAATGACTGTGGTAGAATAGTGGCTGTCAAGAAGCCATTCATAAGCAAGGGAAATGGGGGAAAGGCTGAGGTATGACACATTATGCAAGAAATGAACTGAAAATCAGTGGCAACAGGTAACTTTGCCTTGGAGTTGTTAGCATGTACAGAGGTGGGCAGGAGAGACACACAGCGGTGAGTATCTACTGACACCTGTAAAGTATGGTGGAGGCTCTGTCATCAGCCACTCATGTTGGGATTTCATCAAAGTGGATTGTGATCAGATTTTGGTCCACCATGAAACACAATCTGGAAAGCTTCTGATAGGCAATGGTTTCATTTTTCTGCTGCGTGACAATGATCCCAAACGCACTGCCAATGAAGTAAAATCATCCCTGGATAGAATAACAACAATGAGCACCGTCAGTCATGGATTGGCCTCGTCAGTACCCGGACATCAGCATTATTGAAGCAGTGCAGAACAGAACAGAGAGCTCTGAACGTCCTCTGAGTAGTCTGGAGAACTATTCCTGAAGACTGCTTACAGAAATGACAAGAGCGCGTATCTAAACAAGTTCGGTTTGTGTTGAAGAATAAAGGTGGCCGTACCAAATATCGACTTCCAAGCTCCTTTTTTGGGGCTTATATTCTGTATTTCCATGTATGTTTGCACATTTTTCACTAAATCGCTGCTCGTATTTCCCATTTTCCTGGCAAAATATGAAGAAATGCAGGGTGACTTAAGACTTTTGCACAGTATTGTATTTAGGCATTTACCTTTTCAATGATACGCTCAACCTTCAGAAATGAGGAACCACTGGACTCCTTAGATCGAACCAAGTTAAGTCTTCACCAAAATGCTGAAATGTCTTCAGACCGAGCCTCAGAAATGTTACAGGATGTCAATTTCCTACCAAGCTGACAGACAGGAAGTTAATCTTATCTCAGAATTGCTGATCCACTGGATTCAAACCTGGAACACAGACTTTATTTGACCACTTGGGGTCCAAATCCCATTTTGCCAGTTAACTCCAGATATTTTTGCCTAAAACAAAACCAAAATAAATGCAGTTTCTGCTGATACCTTGACACATGTTGAATTGTCATGTCCACCAAAACAGCCACATTGTGTTTTATCATAAAGTTTTAAGAGTTTTCACAGGCCACGTGTTTTTCTTTTTTCCTGTAATCACCAGAGCTGGCTCAGCTGCTCATGACGCCAAGCCCCATAAAAAAGCATGAAGGATTAATTAGCTTTCCAAAACTATTTGTTTGTTACAGATAATAGCAGCTGTTTTATGTAAGTCCCAAAAATGCTTGAAGAAAAAGCATAAATGTTTTCCTGTCACTGCTAACAGCCGTGCTTCCTGACCTTTCCTCTGCTCCTCTCAGCTATGCTTTCTGAGGTAAGGCGGGTGTAAAACTATATGAAGAGAAGTCTTTGTTTCAGAGCTGTATCCTGATCTTAACATGGTCACGTATGTTACAAGGACGTTGAGGAGGAGTGTCATGCTCCTTAATCTCAGTGGGGCCACTTTCTCACAGAATGGCCTCTCTGGTCCATGCTGTCTGGGCAGCTGGATTATGGGAAAGAAACACTTCTTCTCTCCTCTCCTCTTCTCTCCTCTCTTCTCTTCTCTTCTCTTCTCTTCCAGCAGCCTAACTCCCACACATCGACCCCCGCCAGCTCTCCCTCCACTCCTCAGTGTGAAACAGACTGTCAGTGACATCAGCCCTTGTCTTTCAGGTCTCCTCGCCGAGTCCAACCTGGCCCTGTGTCTCGCCATATGGAGGTGATTTTCTCACTGCTCCGTAGCCATTAGAAAGTGCAAATACATTTCAGCAAACGTTAAATAAACAGCCCGATTACTTCTTCACACTCCTGCAACCACTTTGGTCTCAAGTGAACCAGAATCTCTGGCATCGCAAACTCGGTGGATACAGCTAATCTTAAAGTCTTTTTCCAAAGGATTTCTAATCATTTCTGTGTTTATTCCACTTGTACGAAAATGTGTTTTTGTGGAAATCTTGCCCATCCAAGGGCAACAATGAATAATCCTGCAAAATGGAACAAGGTGTGGGTAATTATGACCAATAAGCGACATGCTCTTTGAGGTAATTGTTAATCTTGGACTAATTTTGACAGGCTGTACCAGCTCCCCATAATATCTACCAAGCTGGTCTATGTACTTAATAATTTCATTCAAAATCTGTTCAAATAAATGTGCATTTTAAAACAGTTTTGTCTCAGCCAGTGAAGCTTCAAACTTTCTTTGCAACACTTCATGCCAAACGCAGTCCTGCATCAGACCTCCTTTCACCCACTGTTTCTTTAGGCTGACTGCGGTGACTCGCCTTTGGTTGAAGATTTGAGTCTTTACTGAGCCCGGAGTCTGCGGTCTGTGGCATTCTGGTGCAGCGCTGCCCATAATCGAGACACCCACTTTACAAGCTGCTCTGCTGGACATTCCTCTGACCTTTTTTCATTCATTCTTCTGACTTTATTAGCTCGGAGGATATTCAGGGAGACAGCTGCCTCTGCTGCTGACTACAGTTAAAAGAGTAACATCAGCTTGTGTGCACATAGTGGAGAGACAGAAAAGACACACAAGGAGAGAGAATGTGATTCTAATCCTCCTTCCAGGCACTGAAGCGTCTTGAATGCATGGCTGTAAAAATGTTTAAAAAAAATAAAAAAGTACAAAACCAGAGCGCACAGGGTCCCTTTCAACCGTTGATTTCCTGCTGTCCCAATTCCCCAAAGCAAGCCAACAAAGGCTTTCGGTCTTAATTCAAAGCAACTCTACAATTGTATCAAGACTGCCGCACAATATGGCACACGTGATTAGCGACCTACCCAACTACACCAGCAAACATATAAAAGAGAAACTGATGTGGGTAAAGCTGCATGGTGCGGCTAAAAAGATGCAGATGGGTCCAGGCATAACACATGGCCTTTGTTTCAGTCCCTGGGAAAATTAGTCTCAGATAAAATCCTACAGCTCCTCGAGTCCAAGTCTAAGGAAGGCTGCATCATACAAAAGAAAGAAAGGAGGAAACTCACCTTCACGACACTCTTCTCCCACAAATCCTGGACAGCATCTCCACTCCAGTGCAGTGACTTGCTTGTAGGTAGTCCTGAATGACGGCCTGATCACAGTCCTGTAGCTGGAACAGACACTAGCTAACTTTAGGGACACGTGATGCAAAAACACTCATACAAAATGAAGCATTTTGCTTCTTGGTACAGTGGACAATAGACTGGGAACCCAAATTTGGGAGGGAGGCACAATAATCCAAATGAACCAAAGAGCCTCCCCAGCTTTCAATTAGGATTGCAATTACGCCTAACTTCCTATCCATTTTATGCAACCTCGTACCTCTAAGAGAGGTTCAGTGCCTCTTTTTAAATGGAAACTCTTCATTTCACTGTGTGGGTGGTGCTTCAGTCATACATACATAAACTTTCGGACAATTATTTCTGCTGTTTTGCATGCATTAACAGTATCACTTTAGTTGAAGATCCTCTTCTGGCAGACATTTTCAATCAGATTAGGATGTAAGTAATTCACAACAGAGGCTCCATGCCTGAATTTGCTTAAAGCCACTTATTCACTAAATCTGCCCCAGCCACCAGGCAGCACCTCCCACGTTCATGACTTATTGTGAAAAGCAAAGTTGCATCTGCATCACAGACCAGTGAAGAATCTGAGTATACCTGATGACTTTAGAACAGGGTCCGGGCCACCGGCAGCTCTGAAACACTCTCTGCACTGTGGCTTCAGTCCCATTGTGCACCTGACAAGACACTGTTTTGAAAACAGTGTACTGACACCAGTTCCTAAAAGATGGAATAAAAGAGATGTTATCGTGATTATTACCGAGAGAGAGAGAGAGCGAGAGCGAGAGAGAGATGATCTCACAGTAGATCCGTTTTTATTTTACAAGAAATTGCGTTAAATCGTTACAACCCCTCCAGTGTGTGCGCACCTGAGTTGGGTTCGGGATCCAGTACCCGGCGGTCCCGTGACGCCGCTCTGTTCCGATTTGATGCGCTGCCGCTGCAAAGTGATGCCCGGGAAGTGATAAACAAAGCCCGTTCCCAGCGAAGGACAGACTAAACTTATCCACATGCAGAACGCGCAGAGAAAAGAAAGAGGCATCATTGTTTGATTTATCCCTGACAGAGATATCCGCGGACGGTTTTCAAGTAAATCCCGAAGTTATAAATCCCTCTTTGGTCGAAGTTCTACTGAAGCGGAATGGAGGAAGAAGGAAAAAAAAAGAAAAGTAAAAAATCTATGGAAATCCCACTGAAACCATTAACGAGTTGGTCATCTCTTCTCCCCGGCGAGAAACAACGGGGCCCCCACTCAAGAGCCCGAAATGAATGGCACACAACCTCTTCCTTTAGAATAATTTGCGTTTCTGACGTTTGACATGGTGCCGAGGACCGAGGAGTCAAATATCCAGTGTGCGTAAAAAGCGCGCTGAGTGTGAGGGCTGGAGACGGAGTGCGTAAAAGCGCATCTGGTCTCGATTGAAAACCACGAGCTCTGTCTTCATATAAGATAATGTGAACGATATGGCCACAAGTGATTAGCGAGCGCTAACGCATTTCTTATGGGCTTGTGTTATGTCTTTGATTACCCTTATTGACGCTACAGTCTCGTAGACTACACCACAAAGCCTAAATTCTTAAAGCCTGCGTGAGGCATGAGACGGGGTAACAGATATGATCAATATGTCTGTTCTCATCACTCTATCAAATAAGGCTGCGTTTTCTTTTTGAGAAAGTCAGGTTCTCGTTTAAAGGAAATAAAAATGTAAAAGAGAATATTTTGCACACGATATTTTAACGCTGTATTCATAACAATGGCATCTGGATCCGAACAAATGTTTCACCTGAAAAACATGGTAGCAAAATCACTACTCTTGAAAACAGAAACACGGGAAAGCACATTATACATCCACAGAATTCAAAATATAAACATAACACAAATTAATTGATTGTCATATCATGCCCAAATTAGTGATTTGAATATTAACAGTGCCATGAGTCTTTTGACTGCACAGAAAATATGCACAGATGTACTCATTTACTTCAGATAAATTACAGAAAATTCTATATATGTAATGAGACTAGCAGACTGTGATGTTTGCAGACGACAGTGTGATCTGTGAGAGTAGGGAGCAGATAAGAGTCTGGAGAAGTGGAATTATGCACTGGAGAGAAGACAAAAAATGTGAGTAGAAGCAAGAAAGAATATATGTGTGTGTGTGAATGAGAGGGAGGCAGGAGGAAATGTGAAGGTGCAAGGAGCAGATGTAGGTGGCTTTTAAATCCCTGGGGTCAACCATCCAAATCAACAGACGGGCACAAGAGAAGAGAAGAAGAGAGTGCAAGGAGGGTGGAGTGGGTGGAGATGAGTATCAGGAGTGATTTGTGACAGAAGGATAGCAACAAGAGTGAAAGGGGAGTTTGACAAGATGACAGTGAGACCTGCTGAGCTGAAGGTGTAAAGGTTTTCATTGGGAGTGACCAGAATGGACGAGATTAGAAATGAATACACCAGAGGGACAGCTCAGGTCAGCTCTCAGGAGGGAGAGTGGATATACTAGACAAAGGATGGAGTTTCTAGCTGGAGGAAAAGGCCGCAAAGATTTGTGCAGGTAGTGAAGGAGGACATCACTCCAAACATGACAGAGGTTGGTGTGACAGAGGAGGATGCTAGGCTTTAGGTGAGGTGGAGGCAGATGATCCGCTGTGGTGACTGTTAAATGGAGCAGCTGTCAGAAGGAGATGGCCTACATCGGATTTGCAGTGTGTGCTTGATTTTATTTTTTATTTTGAATCACTTCCTGAGTGTTGAAGTTACCTGTTTGTTTTTATACTTCCTTATTACCTAAGATAACAGAGTAATTTGGCTTAAGTAACTTTTGACCTTTTACTTTACCAGGTACACATTTTCTTCTGCTTTTCCTCATGAAAACCATCTTCCATTTACTTCCAGAGAAATAAACATGGCATGAAACTGTCATTTACATTTAGCTGGTTCCAGCACTCCAGGTAATGTCTTTTACACACAGATCCAGACCATTACAGAGAATGTCCTGAGCGGCGGGCGCCCCCTGCTGGTCACTGCGGCTCTCTACAGGCTTCAGAGGGAAGGAGACGTGTCTCATTTCAGAGCAGCTTGGACGGACTGATGGAGGCACACAGCACCGGTGGAAACGTGGGAGAGAAAGCAGACGTGGAGATGGCAGGATCTCCGTTTGAACCTTACATCGAGTCCCTACGGCAGCAGCTGGAAGAGCAGGACCCGGTCTTCCTGATCGGAGTTATCGTAGCTTTTGCGGTGGTTGTTATCACCTGTGGTAAGAAGTCATCTTAGCAGCTTAGCAGGCTAGGCCAAGCGTGTAGCTTAGCCCCGTTAGCCGCAAACAGTGGGTCTGTGATAAACCTGATATGTGAGCAGTGCTTTTTAACGTTGAAATACAATAACATGCACTGTTTTCATAAATGTATATGTGCTTTAAATACTTTAGCTTAAATAGCAAGCTAAGAAGCTAACAACGGCTGTCGGTTGCACGGCAAGTCATTCAAACTTACAGCTACCACACATTTTTTGGCTAACGGACGGCAAGTGTCTTTGATACGTTGAGAATGAGTCACTGAATGTGTGTCCTTTGATTTGTGTTTGCAGTCTTTCTGAAGTACTTCCTCACCAGTAAGACTGTGCGCACCTCCGTGCTGCTGGTGGGGCTGTGTGACTCGGGGAAAACCCTGCTCTTCAGCCGGGTGAGTTAATGCTGAGACAGAGCCCGGAAGCACGCGGGGGGGTGCACTGCAGCTCATGTTTGTTTGTGTGCTTTTCATGTGTTGGCAGCTGCTGTCTGGAAAGTTCAAGCGGACACAGACCTCCATCACTGACAGCAGTGCTCCATACAAAGCCAAAAATGACAGGGTGAGTTGAGGGCTGTTAGCGGACAGAAGTAACTCGTGTGAGGGTGGGATTACACCTCTGTTTTTGTCCACCCCGTCTGCAGGGCAGCACCTGGACTCTCATAGACCTGCCAGGCCACGACAGCCTCCGTCCTCAGTACCTGGAGAAGTTCAAGTCTGCAGCCAGGTGAGAGCATGACGATCTGTGAGGCGATGTATGTGTGAACCGCTGATAGGTGAATGAAATAATGTTGACCGCTTCTATAGAATGAAATGTTCTGACCATAGACTGTATAAAAAAGATGGTGAAGCCATTTTTATCCATACATGTTTTGGATCATCAAACACAGTTTAATGTTAGAGATAACCTGAGTAAATACAAAGTCAAGTTTTAACATGATGATTTCATTGATTAAGGGAGAAAAGCTATCCCAACCTACCTTACCCTGTGTGAAAGAATAATTGTCCATCCTTATCACATCTGTCTTATCGTCACCCTGTCGTCTTTTTCAGAGCAATTGTGTTTGTAGTGGACAGCGCGATCTTCCAGAAGGAAGTGAGAGACGTGGCTGAGTTCCTGTACGTGTTATTGACGGATGCCGTGATCACCAGAAATACTCCGGCTCTCGTGGTGGCGTGCAACAAACAAGGTACAGCAACCCTCAGAGAGTTTTTAGAGAGCCGGTGGAAACTTTATATTTGTTTTTTCTCATGTTTAAATAGAAGGATTCATAGTTTTCTGTCACGTAAGGTAACTGCAGTTCACTGAGTGTGTAGTCCCATTCTGAGGCAGGAATGTCCTAATATCTGTTCACTGTGAGCCTTCACTGCTTACTCTGAGTACATCTGGGTTATTCACTGTTGTCTTTATTTCATAGACATCACCATGGCAAAATCTGCTAAACTGATCCAGCAGCAGCTGGAAAAGGAGCTGTAAGTAACTCTGTTTTTTGTCTTCTTATACAATAAATATTTTTTGCAGCATCACAATAAACTTTATTGTCCATTGCAAAGCAGTGGAACTTTTTCTTAAACGTGGTTCTCGGTGTAAATAAA
>VOQK01019659.1:8588-19187 GCA_015052645.1 Benitochromis conjunctus
ATTTCTCCCCATAGCTCTGTACAGAACAGCTTTAGCTCAGAGATGTTTGGGGTTGCCTGAACTAGCTCGCTTTAGGTCCCACCCTAAGCATTTCTGTTGACTCGAGATAAGGATTTTTCTTCTTGTCTGTTCCAAAAAATTACCTTCTTTCTTATCTGAGTGTTTTTTTTTAGAACACCAGGTTGGAGATTCAGTTCAGATGCCTTTACGTTCTTTGTTCCATCTATGACAACATGCAGAGCTAACCAGTCACACAGCATTACTCTGATAGCCATCTGGCTTGTCTATGTCATCTTTAGCAAACTACAGTTTTAGAGGGCAGTTACTTTCTCTTTGACACCCTGCTATGCACACTATTGTTGTTCAGTGCTCTCCTGATGGTGGACTGTTTAACATTAAAATTGGCAAATGTGAGAGATTCCTAGTTGTTTAGAAATGATTCATTTGTGATTCCTTCACTTATTTGACTCTCACACAATTTGTTCTTGGAGCAATATTTGTTGGACAACTATTCCCAGGGGTGGTCTTGAATTTGCTCCATTTGTACATCTTTCTAGAGATGGTTCTTAAAGCCTTTTCAGCCTGATGAATTTAAAATGTGTTTGAAGTCCTCAAACTCATGTTTATATATGGATACATTTCTAAAATTCCTAGAACATTCCTAGCACATTGTGAAGATTCCCATTTTGATCAGTCACACCATATTGCCATATTGACTGAAGACACTTTACTCTAGATTTGCATTGCATTCAAATTCACTGCCAAACCTGCATGTCCATGTAGTTTCGCTTATATATAACCTTTTTGTCTCGTTTACATTAGTAGCTTCACACTATAACACAAAGTTAGTTCAGATCAGTGTGTCCAGTTGGGAAGCATAAACCACTGAGAATTTCACCTGCTTTGGTGCAAATGAATGTCACAGGTACACTGGAGAGGCAACAACAAGACAGCTCTGAAAATAGAGTGGTTTGGCAGGTGATCTCCACAGACCATTGCTCTCTGCTTATCCCTCCTGACTGAGTTTTTGTCAGTACTAATAGTATGAAATGGTAAGCGGAGCCCATACATGCTGTCACAAGAATGTTCTCCTTGCAAGGAGTTGAGCCATCGCACAAGGAGAGCTGGACCGTGCCACAGAACGGCTTAAATCTGTTGCTTTGTGCAAAGGGGAACAAAGCAAGAGCCTCCAGAAAGCTACTCATACAGTTTTTCTGACCAAACTGTCAGATACAGACTTATATGAGCATGCCATGAGGTCTTGATGTCCTGTAGTGTCACCTGTGCTCACAGCCCAGCACTGTGCAGCTCTGATAGTGCTCCTTCTGTTCCTCCTCACACAAAGAACCAGATGGTCCAGCCCTTCTTGTGTAACAGCAAATCTCCCAGTATCTCTTTCACACTCTTGAGACTGTGCTGGGCTATAAATCAAATCTTCTTGTGACAGAACGCATGGATGTGCCATCATGGAGGACCTGTGTAACCTGAAGGAGTGGCAAGTGCTACTACAAGCACCGACAATGACACTAACAAAAAGAAATACTAGAGAAAAATCCGCCATGAGGGATGAGCAGGGTACAGTCTGTGGCCACTTTCTGCAAAACCGTTCTCTTTGTGAGCGTTGTACTTTTGCAGAATTATAGAAAAGGGTTAACAAAGTTTAAAGCACCACTATATAGTTTCATTTCTGATCCACATAATATTTGAGACCGATATTACCATCAGACACTATTCAGAATCACACTTTATTCCACTGAAATCCACAGTCTTTCTTTTTTCTGTGTTACTCCAAGGTGAGAGTTGCTAGATATGGTTGCAAAGGTGACCCAGGGGGATCCTTTTCCCTCTCTGTGTTTTGTGCCAAATTTAATGTGGGTCATTGGAGATATGGGTCAGTGGTTCCTTTATGCACTGTAGCTATTCTAAGCGCATGGTTTAGCCTTGTTTAGCCCTTCCTGCAGCATGCTGCTCACCCCTGCCTTGACAGTGCATCAAAGAATTGTCAGCGTGTGGGTGTGTACAAGGGGCAGAAAGTTAAAAATAGCACCTGACAACGTATGACGAGGCATTTTTGTTTTATTAGAGCCTGCGTGTTATAGTGTTATAGTCTGCATGGCGTTCACACTACTAAGAAGGAAGCACATCATTCAAAGCAAGGGATTTAACCTCATGTGCATTTGCAAAGTGTGTGTGTGGACATGTAAACTGACCCAGGTACACAAAGGTAATTTACATGAGTAACCTTGCAAAGGTGCAGCCGGTGAAAGTAAGCTGAGCGCACATCATCATTTTGATTTACTATGAGATACGTGGTAACTATTAGCAAGACATACATTTTCTCTTGCAGCTGAGAAATTTGCGACAACAAACAGCAATACAAATGTTATTACAAAGTAATCTTATTTTAAAGGTAAAACCAGCTGTATTTAAATAAAAAATACTGTCTAGTTTGATACCTGAAGCTGTTTCTTTTTTCATATTCTATCCCAGTAACTTACCTCTCTGGCCCTAACCCAGCCTGGATCCGTGTAGCATTGTATCGCTGAGCTGCAGTTTCATGACCATGTGAGCTTTGCCGGATGCAACGTTCTAATTCCCGGGATGAAACATTGGTACATGAGTGCTGAGTGTCCCCTACAAATCTTCGATAGTCCACCTGCTGGCTCTCGTTCTCTCTTTCTCGAAAGTGCTCATGCCAAAACCCCTCCATTATTTGTCCAAGATCAGACTTGGAACAACAGTTCCTTGCATTTAAATTCAACTTAATAATACCAGAGAAGATATCCAAGAGCTGAAAGTAACATGTAGACCAAAACAGAGTAGACTGCTTTCTTTAAACCCCTCAATTTATATGAATATCTTAACCCAAGTTCAGTAAAAGTTTGTGACTTCCAAATGCAAATTCTTCATTTGTTTCTTAATAATTTAATCTGAATTCCACTGTGTCTGCTCTGTTTACTCTGATGCTGCTCTCCAGCCAGGTTATGAAGCTGCATATAGGTATTCCCACAGAGATAAAAAAAACAGAAAAACCCTTCTCAGGCTACACCGTCTGTCTGTGAACAGGATGCACCTGCCTACAAAAACAGCTCCAGCCACCTCTAGGCGTGTCAATAGAGGGTGTCACCTTGGCGATTCTCCCACTGAGAGAGCTGTGGAAATCCCAGGAACTGCAATTTGTTTTGGTGAGGCTGTTGTGCTCATGTCTTCGAAATCTTAGTGGAGGTTTTCAGTCATGAGAGAGGAGGGCAGAGGAAATGATGGAAGAGCACGGTAACAGCCCCGTACTGTGCTCATATCTGGGATAAAGCAGTCATTGCCTTGAGCGTTCAATACAGGTTGAGTGGAGTGAGTGGCACTGTCCTGCTGAGTGCTTCATGGAGCTCTCTTTGAGTCTTGCTTGCTCTCTATGCACGGGTTAATCCTGCTTTCTATCAGCGACACCACGTCACGTTCAAAAAGAGGATTTCAGAATTAGTCGGAACAGCACTAGAGTGAACGTACTCTGCAAAGAGAGCAAGACATTCTGCAAAAACCACAAACATGAAGCAACATTTATGGAAATATTTGGCGCGGGCAGCTTAAACTTGCATTTAGCTGTTCGTGCGGGAAGGGTATGATTTTTACAGCTTCTCCAGCTTTGTGACGACCTCACAGAAGGTAATAGTTTGCATTCCAGTGATATCAGTCTGTATAAAAACAGCTTGGGTGCAATCATTCTCCTTACTACTCAAAGGCCGAGGTCAGGCCAGCAATTTAAAACAACTTGTGTTCGTAATTTAACACTGCAGAGCACTGATTGCAAAACGTAAAGTGTTACGTAATTGCTCTGAATTTCACTTTCAAGTCATAATCCCACATAGCTGCAAGTCCATTATGTTTGTCTTGTCATGTCAAATTGGTTGTTTATTGCAAAGCAAAGGGCAAATCTCAAATACATTTAGCATCATAATGCATTCAGTCCAATCTAAATGTTGTTGTGCATTCAGTGAAACTTTTACAAAGCTCTTTTATCCTTGACTTCAGAGAACATTAACATAGCAATAACAATAACCACTTCTTTCCTAGACCTAACATGACCACTTTAAACTGTGGGATTTTTTATCTTATGGGTACTTCGACTGCTCAACTCAAACCCCCTAAAATAGGTGGATAAAAGTGTCACAGCTGACGATAAAGAGCATTTTCACAGGATTCTGTTTAGCCCATGTTGCTTCAGTTGATTGTGGTTTACTGGCATTCATATACATACAGCTTTCCTGAGGTCCTGCCACAGCATTTCAATCATGTTGCGATCTGGACTTGGACTCTGCAACATGATGATTCTTCTCTTTTTCTGTTGTAGGTTGTCTACTGTGCTTGAGATCGTTGTTCTGCTGCATGTTTCAATTCTGGTTAAGTTTTAGCTTAACACTAAATGGCCTAATGTTTGACTCTCGAATACTTTACAGAGAGGTTCATGGTTGACTCAAAGACTGAAAGGTGTCCAGGTCTTGTGGTTGGTTTTGGATATGACCGCTGTACAATATGGTCAGACATGTCCACGTTGGTCTCGTCTGTCCTCTCTATAATGTCTGTGCACTCTATAATGGGACTGTATAAACAGTTTGAGGTCCACTCAGCATGAATGGTACCTGGGCCCAATACACACATTTGCAGGCAGTCTTCTCAAAGAATCACTTCCAGGTGGCTGACTGTTTGTGACAGTTGCTGAGACGTTAAGATGGAAAATCCTCTTACCATGTTCTCTGAGTTCTCCCTTCGTTTACAATTCACACTCATTTTTAACACATGGTAACCATTTCCCCTCAGCTACCCCAAAAATGACATATAACAAATCAACAAACTGACTTTTATAACATATGTTAAATGTATACTGGTTTCTAATCTGAATGAATTTATGCAGTGACCCTGCTTCCCTCTTTGAGTGTAGCCCATTTCTGCTGTGGTGCCTGAAAGTTATCTAATCTGGCGTCAAAGGGTTAGTGTCACATGCAGGAGAACTAGAGGGATCACACTCTTAATTTCACATGTGCATGCCCTTAATTTGTCCCTCGTCATTTGATTACATTTATTGTAATGGACATCATGTGAACGGTGTGGTTAGTCATTGACTAGCTGTGATAAATCAGAGTCATAAGATTTAACACGTGAGTAACAAAAGAGCGCTCCTTGTAAGGCTAAGTGTGTATGTGTGTATGTCCTCTCAGATGATCTGAGTTCATTTCAGTTAGAAGAAATTAAAATTAATCTTCCTGTCTCCCTTAAAAGATAAATATAATGTCCTTCAAAATGTTATTTTATCTTAAGTGAATTACAGTTTCACCGTTGTTTCATTCTATTAGTTTTGTTTTACAATTCAATTCAATTCAATTCAATTTTATTTATATAGCGCCAAATCACAACAACAGTCGCCTCAAGGCGCTTTACATTGTAAGGTAGACCCTACAATAATACAGTGAAAAACCCAACAATCATATGACCCCCTATGAGCAAGCACTTTTGCGACAGTGGGAAGGAAAAACTCCCTTTTAACAGGAAGAAACCTCCGGCAGAACCAGGCTCAGGGAGGGGCGGCCATCTGCTGCGACCGGTTGGGGTGAAAGTAATTAGAGTAATTACAGTAATTAGAGTAAAATTAATCTTATATAAATTTACCGTAAGTGGTCAGAGAGAATATGAAATTGTAATACTTGCCGTTTCAAAGAGGAATGGAGTAAAATTATTTTTATGAAATCCAAAATTTGTCTCAGAGCTGACAAACGAACAGCTCATGCAGCACAGAGTACAACTGAGGCATTTTGTGAGGTGTTGAATTACTCCAGTGTGCCTATTTTCTGTGAATTTATTGTAATGTTTCATATTTAAATCTCAATACATAAATCTCAGAAAAAAGTCAGCAAGATAACACAATGTGTGTGTCGACAAAAAGGTGGAAGCTGTAGATGTGTACAACATGTGGCAAAATGCACATTATTGAAGAAATATACAGATTATAACTCAAAAATAAAAATAGTGCCTTTGGTAAAAAATTGCATGCTGCTTTCATTTTTTAAAAATGGTTACAAATTATGGGTGATGAAGATGAAGTTTTTAATCTATTTATTTATCTTAAGTCTCAGCCACACCCGAGATCACCTGATCAGTTACTGTACTCACCCAGTGAAGTATAAAGACAAACATTCAGGTTTAATAGTGCTTTTAGTGCTGCTCCATGTGTTAGGAATCAAGCAATAAGACAAAGAAAGCAGATTTCAGGCTTTTCATAAAAGCTGACTTTTATTTTGCCCATTAGGAAAAAGAACAAAACAGTTGTGATTAATGACTAAAAGAAGAAAATAAAATGCCCAAAATGTACAAAACAGAAGTGACAACAAAGACAAATGAGACCTAAGTGGAAGGCAAATGGGGAACGCACTGTGCTTTTACCAGACACCAGGGGTTGGCAAAAATACATTTAAATAAAAAACCTATGAAAAAAAATGCATCAAATTATCTTAAAAAAGCTTAAATGTAAAATCAGCAATCAAAAATGTAAGTAAATGTAAGTAAAAGCAAACCTAAGGCAGTATTATTGGGCAAACTTAAGCAAAATCGAACAAATGCAGAACCTCGACTTGACTAAATGAAATGTGGTGTCATTCTTAATATCTGCACACCTTCTCCTTTTCTGTAATAGGGCTATAGTGTGGTAGCCCTATTACAGTGTCATAAAAGTAAAAGCACAAATGTAAATGAATAATAGCTGAATTACACTTAGCTGCTTCAGTAAGATGCTTTGGTACTATAAATGCACACTAACTGCCATAACATACGGTTTTTACATCCGAATAGAATGGATATATTGTTAAAGTTATTAGTAACAACCCTGTTTTCCCCTCTATGGGAAGTTTACTGTAAAGAGTCCTCGTATTACGCAATACAACACTGTTGACGACACAGTGTTAAATTACACCCGTCACTCATATTCCTGAAGCCATGAAAGATTGCTTTGTTAACTGTAAAGTGCTGCCATCTAGTGAATGCAATGTGTAATCGCATCAAATGCCATTATTTCCTGAGCAAGGCTTTTCTTCCTGTTTCATGTGGGTTTTTTATTTACAGATCTGTTTCTGTTGATTCAACGATATTCTTGCAGTGGGGAAATCAAAATCTTCTTCCAGTCCATAAATCCTAGAAATTAAATCCTAAAGGTGATGGTTATAAAGTGAGTGGGCGTAAAGACGCTGTAAACCAACATAGTGTAGTTACTTCCTGAATTTTTATGATGACCCAAAAACAGCTGAATGAATTCTGAGTAAAACAATTAATAGCTTCTGATTCACAGTCTCGTCTGGTTCTTTCCCTCCTATTGTTTCTACCAGATAACCTTTCAGCATTAAGAACAAACTCATCATAGAGTCATAGAGCCAAAAAAAAAAAAAGAACCACTTACCGGTATGTAGTCAAGCTATGAAGCAAATACCCATTTAGTTATGGACTTTGTTGGCTTTTGTTTAGACTTTTTAATGATTGATTACGTTTATGTGAAGTGAGGCATAAACTTTTTATGGCTTCTTAAATGACAGAAAAGGTTTGACAATCATTGGTAAGAAAACCATTGTGACCACTAAAGAAATAAAATTGTATTAACTCTGAGTCAAAAGTCTAGGCTTAAACAGGAAGCCAGAATTATTTATTAACAGTACGGATGAGCAACCCGAGCCTTTCCACTTTTGCCAAGAAGTAGGAAAGAATACTAAATATGTGAAATACATATGTACTTATACATGTACTGCCACACACTAAAAACCTGAGGGTCTAAACTGGTCATATATATAGCTTACACGTTACTGTGCCCCTACATTATCTATTCCCATTCTTTTTAAACTGACATAATCGGTTTCTATTAACATAGTTCCAAGTCAGTGCTTTCTTTACCAGCTGTTTTGACATAGGAGATCCCTTTTATACTCAGTTCTTTGCATGCCCAAGCATAAACAAGCTGCTTACACAACTCCAAACTGTTTTTTTAACCTCAGGAAATCACAAGGCTTGATTCAATGCACAGATATCATTATGACATCAACTCACAGGGAAAACTATTTGCAATGTTATTTGTGAAAGTACAGGTTTGTTTTAGTTACTGTAATATGTAACTGTTAAACACAACTCAGGTGAATGGACCTCGAGTACAACTGAAAGCTTAGACCATAAAAAGTTCTGAGCTAAGATAGTGAAAAGTATGAAGTGGCCATGCTATATGTTGCTCTACATATTTTTCTGGTATCTCATCTCACTTTTAATATGAGTAAAGTGGCAAACCTCTTGATAAACAGGTCTAAGCTAGTCCATCAAAGTAGGTGTGTAATGATCGTTTTGAAAGTGCAGTCATTACTCAAGTCCTTTATAATTTCTCAGATTGTGACTCAGTGAACATGCGGTAAATAGATTGAGCAATGATTTCCCTTACATTTCCAAATGTTGGGCTAAGAGAGAAAACCTCACCGTGTAGGAGCCAGAACAGAATGAAGAAGTGAAAACATATGTTTGCTGTTTACGTAGAAGTTTAGTATCCTAAAAAAAAATAAATATATATATACATAACAATAAGAAAGTTGAGTGTTGAGTGTACCGTAGGCTACATCAAGCAAATGTTATAATTAATAGTCTAAGAAAATGTCAGTATGAAAGGCCTAGATTTAATTTCTTTATAAAAGTACACAAAATAGACATTTCAGGTTTTGTCACATTGTGCATTTTTGAGACACAGCTTTCACTTTTGTGAAATAGAGCCAGTCAAAATGGATGTCTGAATATGCTGGACAAGAATACAAGTGACTGATGTGCAGTTTATGCATAACGTGGGACACTTAGTAACTTTAAGGGTCAGCCACACATTGCATGACATATACTCAACAATATATTCATCTGGAAACATTACTCAGAGATTTTGGTCCGTGTTAACATGATGGTGTCACACAGTTGCTGTAGATTTGTCGTCTGTACTTTCATGATATGGACTCCACATTCCAAAGACACGCTATTGGATTAAGATGACGGACCATATGTTTACAGTGTACTCATAGTCATGTTCAAAAAAAAAAAAAAGTTTGACCGGTTTTGAGCTTTGTGTCATGGCGTATTGTCTGGCTGGAAGCAGCATTTAGGGGTTGGGTACACTGTAGTCATAAAGGCATGCACATGGCTCGCAACAGTACTCAGGGAGGATGTGACTTTTAAACAATGCTCAGTTTTAATGCCAAAGGAGGCCCTAAGCGTCCAAGAAAACATCCCTCTCACCATTACACCAGCAGCTGCAGTCTGAGCCATTGAAACAAGGCAGGATGGATCCATGCTTTCGTGTTGTTTACGCCAAATTCTGACCCTACCATTAAAAATGTAACACCAAAAATCGAGACTCAGCAGAGCAGGCAATGTTTTTCCTGTCTCCTATTGTCCAGTTCTGGTGAGGCTGTGCAAATTCTAGCTTCGATTTCCTTTGTGTTGTGCAGGACTGTGTTGTGCATTCCGAGATGCTCTTCTGTATACTTTGGTTGTAATGTGTGGTTATTTTAGTTACTGTTGCTTTTCCTTTTTTTCCCCTGAGAATGACCACTTACTGGATTTTTGTCACAGATCATTCTCTGACAGCTGTGTGGGGGGATTGCATTAGATCAGCAGTCTCTCACCTTCTCGGACCAGCCACCAAAGATACAAAAGTGCGATTCTGGCTTTTCAAGCATTTCTAGGATTCTTCGCGCCTGGTTTGGTGTTTAATAATTTGCTCTTGTGTATAGACCTTCCGTGACCTGTTCGAGACACTGTGCGTGCGTGAGTGAGAGGACTACTGTGCGTGTGGAGCGAGCTGACTGCAGCGAGCGTGTGGAGCTGTGTGAGGCGTGTGCGAGGACTTCCGTGTGGAGCGAGCTGACTTGTGTGTGTCCCTCTGACTTCCCAGAGGACCCCTGGATTTTCTGGAACCCCCTCTCCCCACTTGTATATAGTGCACGTGGTGTTGAGTTAATAAAGAACTCTTCCGTGATTTGCAGTCTGCGCCTGAGTCCGTCCTGCTTCCTCGTGACATGATCATGGCCAGATGTCTTAACGCATTTGGTTGCTGCCATGTGATTGGTGAATTACAGGTTTACGTTAACCAGCGGTCGAACAGGTGTATCTAACAAAGTGGCCGGTGAGTGTACGTCTCATAGTCATTTAAAGTTGTTACATTTTACTATACTACACAGAAACTGTGTCAAACAAATGAGCAAACGAGCAAATATAGAGGAAAAGTCTTTCTTCCTCAAAGTGACGTCCCTCTCCGTCAAATACCAACATCGCACGGAGGCGATCCAGTTGCTGAGTGATTACAACAGGGATGGGAAGAGCTTGTCGGCGTATAAGAGAAACCCGAACATTAAACAGAGCATTAAAAATTGAACTTGCTGAGGTTGAGCCCTACCATCTTGCAGAGCCCCAGAAGCGAGAGATGAGCAAGCAGCCGTGCATCTGGTTAACTGCTCATTTTCATTGCATGCTTTATTCTATGCTTTATCGTTAAAATAATAATAATAATAATAATAATAATAATAATAATGATAATAATGATGATAATAAAAC
>VOQK01019660.1:1906-22258 GCA_015052645.1 Benitochromis conjunctus
CACTGTCTATATATCTTTTTTTTTTTTTGTCATCTAGCAACATCAAGATAGCACAGTTTATCTAATTGTGTAGCATAATTTTAAGTCATGAATCCATGTTAAACCAAACCTATAGGCTGTTAGTCAATGCCATATTAGCTGCTACAGTACGCGTGAGATGCTGTGAGATGTGAGTGAGTGTGGAGATATGAGTTCGGCTAAGAACTCATAACCTTGTTTAACTACCCTGACGAGACTAGAGACAAGTGGGACATGATCCAGTTTACCTGAACATTTTGTATCATACTTTATTTATAGAAGTTAAATTAAAGTTAAAATCGTTTAGGTGTAGGAGTGGAAAAGTCCAAACAAAAGCAGAAAGTAACAAATGGTTTAACCCTCCGAGCTCTAAGTTATCTTCTGTGACGACACCATCACTAACCCTGACTCTAACCCCAATCCTATACATTCCAAATCTGTATGCAATTCTTTTTTCTTTTTTTTTAAAAATCATCCTCCATATGCCACAATGCATTTAATGCTTTTTTTTTCTTAAGCAAAGTTAGTTTTGCTTTTCCCTAAAATTAACGTTTGGTGTGGAGTTAAGGTTATCAGCAATAATGACTTAGAGTTAAAGAGTGTTTGGGAAATGGCTTTGACCTCAAGTCACTGAACTTGTACAGGTGTTTCAGCGATGTCTAAGTGTACAAATGATTAGGCCTTGAGGGAACGTGATAAGGTAATTGGAATGGTGCTGGAGGCAGAAGTTACAGGTTTGTCAAATACTACTTTGTTAAGTTATGGGATATGGGTTTGGGTTAACCCCTTGTGAATGTCAATGGGCTGGTGTCTCACAGGACTTTTATGTCTCTCACTATCATTTATATTAAAGCTCTGAGAGTAGGTCACTTTTGTTGGACCACTTCCATATGTAACTCTTAGTTACATATTTATATATAAAATATAAACATTAAGTATTTTTGTGTTATTTTCTATATGGCCATGGACAAGTTTAAATTGAGTGGTTTGAAAAAAAAAATAGCACTGTTCATTTCTGGCTTGCAGTGGGAAGTATTTATCAATGAAATAAATTTTCTTCTCACATTTTGACAGTAGACAGAAAATATCTTCATCAAAGACTAAAGAAAGAAAACTGTCAACTGACATTTCAAGCCTTTCACTTAAAGTTTATATTGACCTTTATGTGATCTGTAAATGTAGCAATGAAAGGTTGTGTGAAAATAAATATTGAATCTTAGACTTCAGCCTAAGCATTTAGACTCTCCAGCCTTTGCAGCTTAAACATAGCTGAATGCACTGTTAGTGTTTCCATATGGGTTCCTGCAAACAGAAAGAACTTTTTCTCCCATTATCATATTACCTCTTGCATGCAACATTTTTTTTCTGCCCAGCATCACTGCAAAGTGGTTGCCTCTGTGGACTTTGGAGTGCATCATGGGAATGAGTTGAGGAATGGGCTTCATCTTTTATTTATTTTTTTTGAATGAGAACACGACTTAAACCGGTGTCTACATTTAGACAGACTGTAGATGAATTAACTTTGTTCTAAGGCAATAAATAATGATTTTAGTCAATTAACCAAGTAAACATGGATTTTATCTCATTATTAACTCTATTGATATCCATTTCAATCAATATTTAGTGCAGTGGTGTACTGTACTGTTCGCAAGTCACGGTGCAATGAGGATATATGACTTTTTTAAATAAAACATTTATATTAAAAGATTTTTAAATGAGAAAGTCCTACATGTAAACACCGTAATTTTTCATGACATTGATTTTTTAAAATTTATCTGAGATTTAGATTTTTTTAATGAAGCAATAATAGCTCCCAGCTTGCCTCTCTCCCATCTGACAGCACTTGTCTCTCAATTATCAAAGCCGATAACTCTGAAGAAAATATGAAGTTTCCAGAGACATTGTGGCACAAAATATAGCCCTGTCTGTCTCTGCATCCCACACGCTGGCTGTTGATTCATCCTTTGACTTATAAACCCCAGCCAGGATGAAGACCCCCAAATATCCATCATTCCAATTCTCCCCCAAAAATACACTGTCCTTTTAGATTAGTAATTTCAACAATGATTTTGTGTATGGAGTTGGACACGACCAGCTCAAAAGCTAACTTGATCTCTATCTCTGCCAAGTCTCTGCCATTCTAGTGGGCCTTGGCACTTTCTTTCATGACGATATTTTGGCCTGATGTATATTTGAGGATGAGGACCACGATATTTCACCATTTTTGATGTGATCGTCTTGCTTAGAGGAATATGAATAGCAGTTTCCTCATTTGGTTCATAACACAACAGGACAGTTGAAGCATATAAGTTAATATATACTTTCATGCATACAATCCTGTTTTTGCGCAAAAGACTAAACAACACTGAAGAAACACCCAATTCACATTTTTACAAGTGTGTGTACACAACATAGAAATGTTTGCACACACACTACATCTGCTCATGCCACAGACGACCTTCCTCTTTAGAGCTATAACAAGCCATCGCCCGGTTCTGTTTATGTGGGGGACGCTACATTAGTCAGCAGACACGACACAGCTGGGAGGTGCAATGTCTCCCACACGTTGGGCTCTCTGTATGTCATTAGCGATCTTGTTTTAGCCATGAATCCTGTACATAAGGATTTCCACAAATCTCTGCAGAACATCTCTAATGTTCATTGATTCATTACCTGAACATTACCTAAGTCCCATTCAGAGCCGCAGAGCCATTTAATTATGTACTTGTTAAACAAAGACCAGTTACATTTTTGCCCAGTAGACTATTAACGGCTAAACTCTGTGCTATTGTTTGCGTTAAGATAGCATTCAACTCGTGCCATAAACTGCCATAAAGTACTTTATGTTACTAACTTTAGTGATGTAAAAGCTGTTTTGTGAACAGACATTTATTGTTGCCTGCCTTCACACCTACACAGGTAGTCAGGTTGTTACAGCAGCTTGGTTTTGTTGTTGGACTGTAAAAGGGTTGCAGTAAAAAGACTAAAGTATAAATTAGAGATAACTGCAAAAGTTGTAGTTTTTAGACTTTGTGTAGGCCAGAAGACATCTGCAGTTCAATTCTTTTTCGAGTCTTTTTGCAGTGAACATTATTCAGTGCTTCACCCAAGGCTTTGTGAAAACCTGGCCATTTTTGAACAATATGATTCTGATTGCATGTGCTGTACCAATAACACATTTTGAACTCTGACATCAAAGCTAGAGCTTCTACAACATTATACAATGCAAAAAGAACTGTATTCATTTTAAATTTAATCAAAGGAAAATGTTCACCTCGTAGTTATAATATTAAAGAAAGAAAACTGTTTTTGTTTCAGCAGATGTCTGTTGCTGATACACTTTGAATGCCACTGTGAAAGAGTAAATGATTTTCTAAGAACAACAATGTCCTTAAAGTTTAAAGACGAAGACCAAAGAGACTTCTGGCAGTCGTCTGACTTTCTCACTAACTGTCTTTCCCTCACTCATCTCTTTCATCTGATGTAAGGTACAGAGCAGGCTATTATCTGTCAGGAGCTCATTTTCTGGTTCCCACACTGCCACTGTGGCCGATCAACATCTGATGGGATAGGCAGTGTCAGAGAGCTAATCCTAATGATCTGTCTGGTGAGAGAGATTGAGTGACGAGTGGAATTAGGAAAAGATAAACAAGCATAGACTATAGACGCACGGTTCTTAGAGAAGAGACATGGAAAAAAGGAAGAGCACATTAGAATGAGCGAGAGAATAATGCTGCAAAAGGGAAGTGAATGAGCAAGCAGCTGGATTGCCGAGGTAAGCTGGAGAATCTGCCTATCACCGTCACTCACCCTGCTCTAGCTGTCTAACTGAGCTTTGCAGGCTTTTTCATTCATGCATTCTCTATCTGATACTTTTGTATTCATGGACGTTTTTGAGTGTAACTATCAAGACTAGCCTCTTAGCCTCTGTAGATGAAATACCCAAAAATGCATTACGATTATGATTAAGGACTCAAAGCCACAGTTTAAGTTGATAGTAACCATTGGTGTGTAAAACAAAGACAATGCTGCATCAGTCAGAAATAAAAGATGTTTTAGTCAACCTTCGGTTCAAGATTTACTCAGTGCGGTTTCATCCTTCTTGAAGGCATAAAACTCTTTTTTTGCCATTCATTCATCATCATTCAATTCCACCCATTATTAGAGAAAACACAATTTAGTTTCACATAGAAAAGGTTCATGACATTTTGTATTGCTATCTTTAAATGATCTTTTCCGTTATCATAAAATTGGAGGAACTTTAAGGTAAAGGTAAAAAAAAAGTCTAACAAGGCATCAAAAGAAAATGTAACCATTTGTTCATTTCCCTCCTGTAAACCAAAGATATGTATAATAGAATAGAATATATAATGTTTATGCTAATATCTGCAAGTCAATCAAGCCAGAATTTCTATCTATGTTATTATCCCATTAGTGAAACTTTGAATTTTTTAGTTCTTCTCTGATTCCAAATATTGTCACTCTTGTCAGATGAAAAATGAGATACTGTGTGTCCCAGTTCATATGCATAAAGAGATATATAGTAATTATCTGTGAGAGACAGCAGCGTAACTGTTGTAAAGCACTAGCAACTGTCAGAATGGCTGCTTGTCAAAGAACAAACAGTTTGAGCACAATTTATATATTTATTAATCTCTCATTTCAACTCAGGTTTTATCATAATCATCAATACAACATCACGAGTTGTTTGTAAGGTGGGAAACAGATGGTCTGGTTTGTTCATCATAGCTGTCTTTGTTGTCATCCATTTAGATGTTGTCTCAGTTTGTAAATCTTCTCCTGCATGACAAGAACATTGCCCATCTGTACACACACACACACACACACACACACACACACACACACGCACACACACACGTGTGTGTATTTCTATCCTTGTGGGGACATCTCGTTGACATCATGCTTTTCCTAGCCGCTTACTCTAACCCTAACCATTAAAACTGAATGCCTAATCCTGACCCTTACCCTAAACCTAACCATAACCTAATTGTGACCCTGACACTAAAACCACATTTTGAATCTCAAAAAGGCCTTCAGACTTGTGGGGACCGGAATTTTGGTCCCCATGAGGGCTGTTGGTCCCCACGAAGATGTATATACCCATCCACACACACACACACACACACTCACACACACACACACACACACACACAAATATTTGCATCTATGTATATTGACAAAAAAGTGTTCATCCTGGTTGAGTGTGTAATTTTGTCAAGTAGACTTGAGATTCACAAAGAAAAGAAAAGAAAATTTCATTCCTTTTTTTCCACCATGCAAAGATATGCTGTAAAGCTAATTTATGCTGTAATTTGGATTAGAAATAATAATTTTACACCTAGTAATTGAACAAATGGCACCACGTATATATTTAATAGCAGCATCCTGCAAATTATGCTAGGTAACTGGTAAATAAGAAAGATTATTTAACGTCATTATTTTCCTCAAATATTTACAGTTCAATTATTTCTAGTTATAATGTATTTTTTTTGCTATTAACCTCCACAGACAGTATTAAAGATGGACGTAGTGACATCACCCTTTTTTCTTTTAAGTCCTATGTTGAAGTTTTGAGAACATTACATTTGAAACCAAATGTAATGACGAGAGGCAGAATTGACTTAGCAAGTCCATTGTAAGTAAGTCTTTCTGTTGTTTCATACCTCATGACCCGAAATGTGAGACTGAGCAGATAAACTCAGCAGCAAAGAAGTCCCGGCAGAGCACCATTTTCCTGTAGACGTCTATAGGAGCAGAAGTATTTTTGCAACCACAACTATTATCCCTATAGTAGCTTTTAAAAAGAAAGTAGGCTTGAGGCACGTCTGCATTTTTTGTTTTGCTCATGTTATGATGTTGATTCTTTTCCTAAGAAATGGATCTAGGGCCCTTTTGTCTTGCTGATTATTCAGTTTGCTTCCAGCTCCTCCTGGATAATCTCATGTCATTCCCAGGTCAAACAGGATATGTCATCACTTCAGACTGTTCTGGGTCTGCTCACGGTTTTCCTCCCAGTTGGTCATGCCCAAACTACATCCACGTGGAAGTGTGTGGGAGGTATTTTAATCAGGTGCCTGAAACCACCTCACAAGCCTCCTTTCAAAATGAGGAACTGGTTTTATGATGAGCTTCTTCAGGATGTCTCTGGGCTTCACAGGGATGAGCCCAGACGCTCAAACAAGGAAACTCTAATCACAGTTTTGTTGGATCATAATTTGAATATTACTGAATGGAAAATAAAGTCTAATATCTGTGAAAAGGAGGTAATGTAGATATTTAAAGTGGATAATTTAGACGATAAAGACGACTCTTCACATACGTCTGAAGCTTATAGTCATATCAGCTTCTTTTTTCAGTTGGCACATGAGTAGCCAGTGAAACAGCATGTGTCATACAAATGAAATTTGATTGCAGGTTCCCATTCCACAAACTAACTTTTTTTTTTTTACATTACTTAACGTAATTAAACCTAAAGAGGATGCTTAACCTTGGCCACAATGTATATTGACACATAGTATGATGCTGAAGCCTGTGAAATATATAAAACTGTTTTTCATCTTTGTTATGGCCTACACACATAACCACATATTATCTGTACTTTTGCTTTGCTTTTTCAGTCTTTATTTATGTACTTAATATTATTATGTTTTCATGTATGTACGTTTGTATTTATTTATTGTTTATTTTTTCTTTCCACCTAGTCTTCATTCTAGTAGTGTGGGTCAAGTGTGCCAGTCTTACTACAGTGAAAGGTTGATTTAGGATAAGTTGTCCAGTTTTCTTGAACTGTAGGAAATTTTATACTATCCGTTCAGAGGCCATATGTGCCTTTAGCTTAGCTAACGCTATGCCCTCTGTGACTAATGCAATCTGTACAGGCCATGAAACTGCCAGGCAGTGCTTCACTTGTCTGTATTTTGACTGTCTGATTTGTGACTGATTTGCATACTCTAGCTAACCTGAGTGAATAGCATGCTTTCACACTGTGCAGTGTTAATGCTGTTTATTTTTTGGTTGTTGGAGAGTTGTCAATACACTTGTTAGCCAGCTGGTTTAGGTGGATCAGCATATTCTGTTAATTAGTCATGTGGCTGCGTGGTGAAAAAGCCAAGCAAAGACCAGCCATACTTCAGGGATTTTCAGCTGTCTCATGATGATGAAGAGTCAGTTCCAAGATAAGAATTTGCAATTTTTAAATCCCACTTCTATAGCTATTGTAGAAAAATATATATATTAGTATAGCCACATATATAGTTATAGGGGAAATAAAAACACAATTTATATATGTGTAGCATGTTAGTTTTCAGTTAATAAATGTATCGCCAAATATTATTATAAATATGACATTATTATTAAATACATATTATTGCATATATGTATTGCATGTATGTAGTATATTCAAAATACAGATGAAATGACTATTTTGATATCTTATCCTAATAAAGTTTTCCAGAAAGAAGTAAATGAAATGTAGGACCCAATAGGACAGGTATTTTAGATAGGTATTTTATCCAATCAACTTCCGAGGACTACTGGCTTCTTTTTTTTTCCAGTTCGAAAACCAGGGTTTAAAGTTGTAAAAAATATAACTATTACAATTGTGTTATTTTTGGTTTTTGTTAGTCTTTGTGCGTTTACTACACCATACATCAGCAGTGGTGCGCTGGTTGGTGGTGGGAGAACTAGAATAGCACGGAGGAAGTTCATAGCTAAGTGACAGCAATTTTGAGGTGTTTCAGTTTGTAACACTAAAAGCTTTTCTGTGCATGATAATGATGATGATACTTTCTACGGGTCATAAAAATCCACTCTTATGTTATGTATTTTGCTGCTTTGTCTGGTGACCTGTTTCAGTTTTTGTTCCATTATTTATGTCCCAAAACTCAGAGACAGATTAAAAAATGTGGTGTTTAAGAGGCGAATCAATAGTTCTTTTGGCTCCGAAAAATACGGTGTGATGTTATTTGCTAAACTAATGCTTGCAAGTCATGATGTGGAGCAAATGGGACATTTCAGGTGTTACAGAAACGGGCATGAATTATCCAATCCCCAGCCTATGTCTGGTTAAGTACCAATGTAAATGGAGATGATGGTATGAGGCGTTTTGGACAGCTGTGACCTGGTGCATAAACCTCAGTGTAAAGACTGAAACAGTGCGTAAACACAAGCATTCTTTTCATCAAAATTTATAAAAGTGCCTCTTTTATAAATCTCAATCAATTTTATCTGTTTGAACATAAAATTGTTATTAGTATCATAAGTTCTTCGAAGTGAAAAGGACAGCAAAGCAGTTTCTTGAACTGTCAAAGTCATGAGAGAAGTAGGGAAAAGAAGTCGCAGAGGCTATCAGCACTCTAAGTTCAGAGGAACAGCAATAGTCAGCCTACTAATAGTGAAAAACCAAACGATTATACACAACTGCCATTAATAATAATACTAAATAACAATAATAAGAGCAATAATAAGAGGTGAGATTACACCTTAAATTATTTATGCAAAGTTTGGAATGATAAATTGCAATTGAAATTTGTATGAGAGTTTGTTAGCACAAATCAGTTTTGTTTAAGATAAAATTCTCTCTCACCTTATTTTTGCATTTCCACTTCACTGTATTGTCCTTATTTTTCTCAGAAAATATGCTCGAGGTTTGTGTGAGCTTCTTGCAACTTTACTACAAAAACAGAATGTGTATTAAAAATGCAGTGAGCTCACATCCGACTCTTTGTGTTTGTAGGTCAAAGCTAATACGCGCTTGAATGACCAGTTCTGTCATTACATTGCTGATTAGACAGCTGTTGTTGTTATACCTACAGCATCTAAAATTATTGAACATGTCACCACTTTTGTAAGTAAATATAGTTCTACAGATGCTATTAACATGGAATTCTCATTATTACACATAATTTGTGGACATCTGGTGAGAATTTCATTCCATAATAGCATCTGTAGAAATATATTTACTTAGAAAATTAGTGACATATTCAACACTTTTTTTACCCGCTGCATATGTTCCTTGGCTTCAGGTGTACTGCTGAGCTAGACTTATTCAGCTAGTGAAGGTAGGCTCACAAGAAGAGAAACATTAAAGGTAAGGAATGGGGAACAACAAAGTAACTACTGCAAATAGACTTAATGAATCCTCCAAATGAGCACCAAGTGTCAAGAAGAAGAGGCATTAGCCCCCCATTTTATTACATCTCTAACAACACCCAAGCCCCTGTGAGCTCCAATACAAACACCAGCCGATGACTGAAAGATACAGAAAATAGCACTTTTATATACATTTTTTTTAAAGAATACAATCTCACAAAGCCTTGTAATAATGTACTGTTTAATATAACAAAAATAACAAATACAAATAAATAAATATATAAAAAACAGCCGTTGAGAGTCCAAGATTTTCTTGGCATCACTGCAATACTGCAAGAATTGGATTTCATGTTGCTGGAGAACCACTTTTATCTGTCAGCATACAATCTCATTTATCACTAGGAGAGGCTGTCCAAGAGGCCTCTTCAGAATAACAGTGGCACCAAAAGAAAACAAGAACATCGCTTCATGGCTAGACTGCATCATTGATGGGTTTATTCACTAAAATACCAACATTTATTTAAAACCCTTTGTAGATTTCTTAATATGAAACAAGAATGGGGGGGACGATATAGCTACCTTCTGCTACTTGATGGAGTAGATGTGATTTGTGCAGCATTGTTTGTAGAGTCCAGCCTCAGTAGTGTGAGTTTTGCACACTAAAATTCATTCACTGATGACATAAATAGACCATGGAGCGGACATATTGTAGAGAGGTGAAGCAATGAGTTATTACGAAAAAAAATAAGGGCAATTTCCTTTTTGGTCATTATTGATTGACGCAGGAAATGGTATTCATTATATCTGATAAAAGTGCAATGATTGTTTTTCCTACGGTTCCTTCTGCATATATTGGAGTCTGTCTAACTTTGCCGTTTGTTCTCATTTAACACGTTTGAACACTGTGACTCAACAGCATCGCACCATTCCCAGTTGAAAAATTGTTCTTTGGTGAGGATGATATATTTGATGAAAAAGTGCAATTCAGATGGCAGAAATTGTGCATTTTCTCACCAGTGGTGAATAATTTATCATTCCATGTCCAATTTAAGGCTTTTATCTTTATAACCTAGCCAGCCCAATAGATTTCATTTTCCTCAAAACATTTTCCATGCCAACATTAAATTCACTTTGACCTGTAGCATTTAAAAAAATATAGTGAACTTAGCTGGGGACTTTTATGGGCAGTTCATCATCTGGATTTGTCTTTTTTACAGGTCGTGGGTATGAGAGAGTAGTAATGCACTTACTAAGAGGCTCTGAGTCAGTATGTACCAATCTTAGCAAAGACGATGGAGAAAAGAGGAAGCCGTTGCACAAAACAGCACTTTATAAATGATGGATCAATGAAAATTGTTCACAGGTTGTATTTTAAAAGGGTGTATTATATAAATATTTCCTGTTCCCCAGCAAGCTAACCTGTGTTGAGTGAATATCAGTCTTTTGTTCTGCACTGCTGAATTGTATGACCACTGTTTTTCTTCCTAATTCCACCTCATTGTGAGCAATCCCCATGCACTCTTGTAAACTAGATTTTTTAAAAATATTCCCCGTATTTCTCAACCTTCAAAATACAATAAGCAATTTGCAATTTCCTAACTTAGTAAAATACACTGTGAAATGATTGCCAGGCTCACCTTGGTTTTTTGTTCATCCCCACTGTTTCAGCTGATGGAGTATTTGGTTGATTACTGAGATATTTTTATATTGCCATACTAATTTAGAATAAAAAATCTTTGAATGCATTACCATGATATATGTAATATTAAATATATTCATCATAAAAATAGAAATACCTTTTGTTATTTGGACATTATTATTAGAGAACTGTGAAAAAGAATTGAGCCACACCTCATTTATTTATATTTTGTTTTCAATCAGCCAGACTTTTGAGTAATACTGTAGTTCTTCAAGCTTTCCCGAGGTCTTTTTTGTTTCTTTGTTTGTTTTTTGTTGGACATCAGCTGCTTTTTCACTCATAAAATAATGTTGTGTTTACAGTGGGGTTCCATCACGACAACATGAAGTCTAAATGTAACGTGTTTGACGATCTACTTTGCCAAAACTCCACATGTTAATCCCACTACACTGCTCAAGCCTTTTAATTCACTTTTTTGTTTTTTATTGTTCCTGTCCCGTTTGGATCTTTAGCTATCAGAATTATTGTCTGAAGGCCAAGAAAGATGCCCAACGGATTTATTTTACCAAATGGACCATCAAGTCCTTGCCGTATTGATCCCTTTGATTGACCTTTGTTATTATTATTTATTTACTTTATTTTATTTTCAGTTGTTATACATGGGGCAGACATGATTGTGGGATAGGAAAAGGAGATATCGAGAAAGAAAGGAAGGGAGGAAGGGAGACAAAAACAGAGGGGACGAGGAGACAAAAAAAGAAATCCACTGGATCACCGGTTTAATTCAGTTTCTAACACTGGCTTATTTTTACTTTTCATAAAACACTGTGTTCACAATTAAATTTACGATTTTATGTGTGGTTAGGTAATTTCATAGTGTTTTTGTTGTTTCTTTTCCTATATTAATGGTTTGAAATACTTCTCCACCTCTTGTCAATTTAAACTAATAGTAAATAAAAGTAAAGGTTCAGTTGCTTCAGTGTCTTCACCATAGTTACAGTTCCCTGTGTAGTGTTTCCTTATTATAAAAAGCTTATGGCCATGCCACCCTGAGGACACCGATCTCATCTGATTTTGGAAGCTGCCTGGGAAGTGCTGTAACCTTGTATTATTGGAGGGTCTTCACCTTACAATATAAAGCAACTTGAGGCAACTGCCTTTGCAATTTTGTGCTATATAAATGAAATTGAATTGAACTGATTTAAATATGTGCCCCCAAATATGCCAACGTAGACCCGAAATGGGTATTTCTAGGTAGGCAGGGCAAACCTACACTTATCTCACACAGGACCCACAGGAGCCCACTCTATCGGTTTTCTTTGGGCAAGCCCACTATGGGTTGTTACCAGAAAACAGTCGTGGAGACCCCGACTAGTAAAACTACATGGGCCAAGCTTACTATGGGCTGCACACGGGAAATAAAAAAGAAAAGCTAAGGTGTGATAAATTACACAAGAATCTGACTGCTGTAGTGATGCATCCAAATTTGAAATTTGTGGTTCAAATCATCATCAAATCATCAGCTGCTTTACCTGAAAACTGCTTAAATAAGTCACAGGAATGCTTGCCTAACAGAGTTTAGCCTAAGTTTAGGAATAAAGGTGGTCATACCAAATATTGACTTTAAAGCTGTACAATTATTGCCTTTTATACTGTATTCCCATCTCTATCCGGACATGTTTCAATAAATCACTGCACCCATTTTCTATTTTTCTAGCAAAATATATAGACATGGCTGGCGGCTCAAAACTTTTGCATTGTACAATTGCAATTGAATTTTTCTGTCCAGCCATTCAACATTTGGACTTGCCTTCGTTCCAGGTGAATACAAACTGTCATACAGACTACCGCTGTGTCGTGGCTTTAAATGTCAGTTGTGTGGCACAGTCATGTGCAGATATTAATCTTACTGCATTAGAAGACATTTAAAACTCAACCTACACATGCTGCATGTATGTGATTCACTATTGTTCATCATGTATTAGAAACTGAACAGTTGATCAGTACAGAGGTCTCCTACAGCATACTGTCCCTCTAATGAAGTTCGCAGCTCACAATTATGATGGACATCACCCACCGACATAAAATGTGTTTGTGGGAGGTAAACTGTAGTTTGTTGCCCTGCAGAGCAATATTTATACTGACTAATTGGTGTTGTCAGTGTTGTCCATTTGGTTGCCTGATTGTTATAGTCCACATCCAGCTATTTAATGCATTTCTCTGCAACATTTCTGCCAGCACTGTAGTGTCTGATCAACACTCCTGATGTACTTTGCAGGAGAGATGCTGGAGAAAATCCCTTTATTCAGCCCTGTTTGTGTATTAGAAATCTGTCCATGTAATAGCGAGCCCCTGCCTGCTCGTTGTCTCTATATTAATTAACCTTTATGGACTGTCTGCCAGTTCTTCACTTTATTATCTGTCTTCTGAAGCAAACACACTCACACGCATACATACAACCACAGACACATGAAGATTGTGGGGTCTTCACTCCACTCTGTCTGTGACATTTACCACTCTGGTAGAGTGTTATACTTAAGTAGCAAGTCTACTGAATGCAAATGTGTGGCCATGTGGTCAGTTATTCGATGGGGGGATGGACTGGATGTCATGGAGACTAGGGAGGAGGTTACCTTTTTGATAATATTCTGTGATGGATAAAGATCTAACCATTATGATGTTTGATATTTAGGAAAGTATGAAATCACCTATTGTCAGGTGTACTAGAACCATTGAACATTAGCGTTTATTATCAGCGCTAAAAACAACATGCATTTAGTCATCTTTTAGAGAATGAGACTGATGAGAGCACTATTGAAAGTCTGAAAATCCAGATGGGATTGAGTAACTGTATGTGGAAGAGAGAATAATGTAGACTAAACAAAAACATTGAAGGTTAAAGACACAGCTAGGTGGAACAGTGAGAGATAAGTGAATAAGCAACCCCTTCTCACTCCTGGGGCTTCAAATGCAGACGTTTTGCCAAAGCCCCTCAGAGACATGAAAAAGGTATCCTTTCTCTCTGGTCCTGTGACTCATCGGGTAAAGCAGTAGGAAGACTGATGTCAGTCCCAAACGTGAACATATGGACCCTTGTTTTGTAAAGTTCAGGGTTGATAAACCAACCCAAAAACCTCAAAGTGGAAAAATAAAACAGAGTGAAAAGCATGTGAAAGAAAGTGCAAAATACAATGGGACCTGGATGACTGAATAAAAGCCTTCTCATGCAGATTTTATCACTAATTTAAGCAGGACTCTTATATCAAGGCTTCTAATATCCCTTGTGGATGGTGTTTCAAGATACAAAGAATACTTTGCCTGTATCCCCATGACATGAGTGGCTTGTAACAAAATGGCAGCAGTTGATTCCCGAGGACGAGAACACAATGGGATTAGAATTCAGATAAGGGTCTAATGTGGATGGTGAGAATAACAAGGTAATAAGTACAATGAGGAGGACATAGAGATGGAAATATAAAACACTGTGATAAATATTAACAAAAAAAGACAGTTGGCTGGGGAATAGAAGACATATTCAAAAAATGAGTAAGACATCTCTATTAGGCTGTCAGAGACGATACCTACATTTGTTCCCCAAAATCAAAAATAACAAATCATCAAGTGTGTTCATGTTTTATACAGCATAGTGGTTTTATTTTAATCACCAGCTAGTATCTGCATTTTTTTTAGTTTAATGAATCTGCTTTCTCCTCTGGTAAGGACACGTGTGATATATTGAGTTGTGCCTGTTTTATTTATCTTTTCTGATTTGCACTTGTTCATATTAACAGATGCTGCTGAAAGTCAGACCTGATGCAACAAGCCCATTAATCCTGCAGTTGGCGTAGCAAAGCTTGGCATTCTTCTCCTATGTTCTTTGCATTCTTCTGTTTGGCTCACAATCTCAGAAAGCCAGCAGATTTTAGATGGAGGACTCTCCTCCGTCTGTGTTGGTCTAGACAATTGTCATCTGGCAGGCATTCAATATCCAATGCCCACAGTTCTTGTCTCTTGCTTCCAGATGCAGCATATACTTGGCATCATCCTCCACACTGCTATCCACTTTCCTATGGGATGGAAAGCCATACTCACTCCCTCCTCTTTCTAAACCTCTTTACAGACTATCAATACATCCTTTCAGTGCCCTCAGTAAGCAAATCATTGGTTTACAAGGGAAAACAGGTGTAAGAACCCATTCCCGCCAACTGAAAAAGGCACAGCTGTACATGCTTGTCCTAACCATGCTACAGCACATTTGAATAACATTTTGATCTGGGATGAATGCCAGAATTACTGTGGCAGAAAGTGCAGACAAAGGGGAAATGACACAGACTTTTTCTCCATTATGCATGTCTGACTGTGTCAGAGTTTAGCTGAAAAACCATGTGACATGCAGTAGGTCCTCCAAAATGTAGCTGTTTCAAATGAATTGCTTTCATACTGTGGTATAAAATACTTTGACAGAATAGTTGTGGATTTCTTTCAGTGTCTCTAAAGGTCAAAATAGTTGAAAGCAACCTGATGATATGTAATAGAGTATGCTTAAATATTAGAGATATCTCCACATGAGAGACGTAGTTTTAAATGTAAACAAAAAGAAAAAAGAACAACAACCCGCTGCATTAGTGACTCCTACTGGCTTGCTGAGTCACGTGCACATTGACAGGCGGTAACATATCAGTCTCCCTCTGTGCGCTTGACAAGTGGAAAGGTGCAACTGACAGGAAAGTCCTTCCCCGAGCAGACTTAACAGACCACAGGAAACCATAAAAACTGTGGGAAAATAAGAATATTTTAAAGGGGAAAAACAGTTATACCTTTTAGATCTTCAGATTACACAGTTCTCAGTGTACATACAAATAATTTGCTTTATTTTTAAAATTGAGGGGGGGAAAAAGCAATTCTCATTTTTATGGTTATGTGAAACCTGTTTCACCTGTTCCACTTCCACCAGTTGTTGAAGTAGTTCTTAATTAATCTACATTTTCTATTGTGAAATGTCTGGCAAAAATCAAAATGACTATCACTTTGAGAGCAATGAAAGATTGAAACAAGCTCAGTAGTGTAGTGTAGTAGACTAATTTGGCCTGGTGCAAGGCAGATAGCAGATAGTAAGTTCACTGTTGGGTCAGGTCAAAGTCATCAATATTTAGTTTTTAGAAGCTGATGATACTCTTAGAATAAGGACTTGAAAGCAGTCACAAAAATGCAATAGTTTATTTTGGAGGATGCAGTGGGCTAAATCCACAATGAACAGTAAACCTGAGAGAGGCAGCAGCACAGATCATCTGCTCACATAGCCTGTGCACAAAGAAAACAAATCTAGTTGAGCTCACAGTACAAATCAATGCGAGAGATATTTTGAGGCATCCGAGTCATTTTTCCTACTGCATAGCTACACTGGAGCTTAGGGTTCCCCTACCTGCCAAATCCCACTTTAACCCCTGATTACAAGTGACCCTAAGCCAACCTCTCTCACGGTCAATGTGTTCAGCCTTAAACCGTGGCATCGCTGGGCTGTTTTTCACTCTGCTCATCACTGTCTCCTCTTCTCAACCGGAGGGAACGGGAAAGATGGACAAGGAGTGAGTGGGTGTGAGTTCTGCACCATCATTAATTGGCAAACAATAAGACTGTTTATACCTGCCAGTAAGAATCTGGGGCCTATGGCTAGCCAGCTCTGAGGGCTTCACAGTTTGATGATCTCCTGAAATTTATTTTTACCCGGCTTGTCTTTTTAATTTTGAACTCTTTTAAGCGATTTAATTATTTTTCTGCTCATTCTCTTTCTGTTTTCTTTCTTTCATTCTCTCTTTTTTCTCTAAATTAGGCAGCCAATAAAGCATGACATGAGGTGAGAGGGAATTATGGGTACAGAAGTTTATTGTTGCTACAGTCTGAGAGGAAGAACATATCTCAGCAAGACATACTTTTTACCTTATTGCACAGGGTATATCCCTGGGTTCTTTGCCAAGTGTGTGTGAGTGTGTGTGTGTCTGTGTGTGTGTGTCTTCATCATAAAATCATGTCTCCCCTTAGGTGACCAAATTTTGTCAGAATGCAAACACCGTGTCTTGTTTCAAACCTATCATTTACTACAAAGGATTTCATTTTCTGACACGTGATTATATAATTGCTATAATTGATGACAATGAAAGTAATTCATTGAGAACTGAAGAAAGAAAAAAAATTGCTGTTTTGGATGCTAACCTTTTAAAATTGGGGATAATTGCAGCTTAGTTCAATAAAATATTTGAAATCCATTAATTTGAAACTAAATAGAGCTGTTGAGAGGTTTTGATGATGCAACAGGACCCAAGGACTAAATTACTAACGTAATAGCACACAAAACAAATGTCAGTACATGAAGCATAGACAGGTCCAGAGGAGCGGTACTTCTTTTTCATGAAACTTTTTCACCTCCTCCTTATCTCCCGACTGCTCTTTTCATCCCAGTTTTCCTAACATTCTGTAACAGGTTTTTATTAGTCTACTACTACCTTCCCTACTGGTATTATCCCACATCATTCTATTGGTAGTATTTATTGTTTAAAATGTGTAAACACGTTGCATTTATTTACATTCACCTGTCATGTCATTAGTTACACCTTGCAGGTCCCAGATTGGATCCCATTCTGCCTACAGAACTGCTTTAATTCCTAGATAGATTCAACAAATTGCTGGAAACAGTCTTCAGAGATTTTTGGTCGTATTGACATGATAGCATTATGCAATTGCTGCAGATTTGTCAGCTGTCCATTATTCAAAGGTGATGTGGTGCCTGGTGACTGTGGAAGCCATTTGAGTACAGTGAACTCATTGTGATGTTCAAGACACCACTTTGAGATGATCTGAGCTTTGTGAGATTATCCTGCTGGAAGCAGCCATCAGAAGTTGCATACATTGTAGTAATAAAGGGATGGACATGGTCAGAAACAATGCTCAGGTAGGCTGTGGCGTTTAAACAATGCTCACTTTGTTCTAAGGGACCCAAAGTGTGTCAAGAAAGTCTTCTCCACACCATTACACCACCAGCCTGAACCGCTGATACAAGGAAGGACCCATGCTTTCATTCTTCTTATGCTAAATTCTTACTCTACTATCTGAATATTGTAGTAGCAATTGAGACTCATCAGACTAAATAATGTTTTTCCCGTCTTCTGTTGTCCAACTTTGTGAGCTTGTGTGAATTGTGGTCTTTGTTTCGTGTTTTTAGCTGACAGGACTGGCACCCAGTGTGGTCTCCAACGTGTTGTGCATTCAGAGATGCTCTTCTGCATATCTCGGTGGAAACGAGTGGTCATTTGAGTTACTGTTGCCACTTACTGGATACTTTGTAAGTGGCAACTATCGTAAACTTTTGAGATAGTTGTGGGGAAAAATCCCAGTAGGTCAGCATTTTCTGAGATACTCAGACCAGCATGTTCAGCACCAACAATCTCATTCAAAGTATCTTAAATCCCCTTGCCTGCCCATTGCTGATTGCCTCCATGGTACACCGCATTGAGGCAACACTTTGTGGTAAAGGGGACCCAACTTCGGCTCCAAGTTAAAGTGTGTAAAAGACAATACTTTTCAAAAGCAGAGAAACACAAAGGTGTGGCGGTTAGCACCATCACTTCACAATAAGAAGAATCCACTGGCCAGCTGAGGAATTTATGTCTAGAGTTTGGGTCTTCTCTCCTGTCGTCAACAGTCCCAAGACAAGTAACACATTAGGCTGATTGGTGTTGACCACGGGTGTGAAAATTAACATGGATGGTTGTCTGTGTCTAAGTGTTAGCCCTGTGTCAGATTTGTGATGCTCCAGGGACTCTTTACTTACGACAAGTGCAATAGGCTCCAGCTAAAACGGTGACCCTGAATTGAATAAGCAGAAGCGAATAGATGAATGGATGGATGAGCGGTTAGACACCATCTTAGAAACACAGAGTCTAAACAGATACATACTCTGGATGGCGTTACCCTGGGCTCCAGTCGAATCATTTTTAACCAGGATATATCCTTTATATTAAACAAATATGTAGAACTGCTGTCTTTCGTTTGTGAAATATTGCTAAAATTAGACACATCCTGTCTCAGAGTGATGCTGAAAAGCTAGTTCATATTCATTACTCCTAGGCTGGACAATAGTAATTCGTTATTGTCAGGCTGTTGAAACAACACCCAGAAAAGAGTACTGACAGGGACTAGAAAGAGAGAGCATATTTCTCTCAAATTAATTTCTCATCATTAACTCCCTGTTGAATCCAGAATCAAATTTAATAAATAATAAAATGATAACTGAATGAATAATCAGGCCCCATCTCATTTTAAAGACATCATAGTACAGCTTAGTATTATCACCCCAAAAGAGCACTTCAGTCTCAGACTGCTGGTTTACTTGTGGTTTCTTGGGTATTTAGAGAGTAAGTAGAGTGGGACTTATATAAACGCCTCTGCATTTAATTATCAAATGGCTGCCCTTCCCTCAGTGTGGTTCTGCCAGAGATTTCATCCTGTTTAAAGGGTGTTTTTCCTTCCCACCGTCACCAAATGATTGCTCAAAGGGGGTCGGCTGATTGTTGGGGTTTTTACTTTAAAATACAAAGCGCCTTGAGGCAACTTATGTGTACTTACAAAAACCAGAGTTTAAATTGTTATACAGATATATACACTTTTAAGTAGAAGCTACAAGTAACAGCTGGCGACAACTGTTCATTTAAAACTGATTAGAGAAATCAATACAGAACCTGCAGCTCTAAACAGTCAATGCTGGGCTTAGAGTGGAGAGTAGGGGCGATTGTTTACGTGTGGATGGGAGTGTCAGGATGGGTGGCTGTTTGTGTGTTGTTTTTACATTGATTGCTTTTGCTGATGCATGTGCATGTTAAATTGTGCTTGCCGTGTTGTCCCTCAAGGCTATAGACTAGTGATTATTTCAATAGTTTCAGTACATTTTAACCGTGCAGTAGCTTACCTGCTATTGCTTTACTTTATTTGTGTCAAACCATGTTGGTTACCTTGATTTCTTGCTTTGGTTTCTTTGTCTATATAATATCCTCTTTCAGCCTCCCTTTCCTCTCTCCTTTCTCTCCCCCATTATAGTTATGCTTAATGTCCCATGCTTTATTATTATTATTTCTAAATACACCTATTTTCATTCTCAGACTTGTCCATGTTGTTTTACTTGTTGCATTACTTTTCACAACAACCTGTTAGATTCTGTTACGGGTCTTGTATAATTTTTATTTTTCTATGTGGCCTTGATGTGGCCCTCAGGTACCCATGGAATAACACACCATGCTTACCATAATGACAATTCACACAGTGCGTTTAGATTTCCACATATACACAAGCATATACACACACTTGTTTCACACAACACCTCACTACAAACATTAACATCCTACACCTCTCTCTGAGCCTGGGGTAGTTTTAACGAATCCTTATAATGTGCGTGTACTCACATCAACATGCAAATACACACACACACACACGCACACACACGCATGCACACGCACGCACACACGCACACACACACACACACACACACACACGATTTATTTTTCTTTTCTTCCCTCGCACAGCTACACAAGACGTAT
>VOQK01019661.1:25519-39837 GCA_015052645.1 Benitochromis conjunctus
CCATTTGTTTTTTTTTTTTCTTCTGCTCCATAATGAGCCATAAAAGATCTCTCAGGTCATCCAGGGCAGCTCTGCTCGTACTGTCCTCACACTTGAGATCGAGAAGCAGAATTCAGTTTTTATTTTCCACTCATCTGGAACCAACATGCAGAAAACTGCAAGGTTTGGTCCAACTCTTTTTTTTTCTTTTAAAAACTTCTGTTTACCATTGGATTTTATTAAGTTAACTTAAAAGTTAGCTTTTCATTAATGTCTTGCATTAATGACATTTTCTGACAGCATTTTACTGTGATTTCATTTTTTAAAAAGCTTTTAAAACCTAGTCACGTGTGCTTTATTATAGTGTCTCTTTCATGCGTTCTCTTAGAGGCTTTTATATGTTATGCAAAGCATTTTGTATTGCTTTGTTGAAAGGTGCTATACAAATAAACTTGCCTTGCCTTACCCTTTCTCTATGGAGAAAGGAGTTTGTTGCCATGACAATCGTAATGTCACTTCAGCGGCAGAGATGGTAAGATGGCGGGTGTGTTGCCTTTCATATGCAGGTGCTATGCACAGAGGAGAAGTGATACAGATAATAGAATCAATTTCCTGTGATTTCTGAAGCAGAGAGGTTGCTAAGAAATAATAGACGAATTAAATGAGCTCGTGCTAAACATCAGCCATTGGTTAGCGATGGCTATATATGACTTCAGATTGCTACTTACTCGCTAGAATTGAAGACTTTATTTGCTGTAATTTCTTATGAGCTCCCTTTTTTTGCCATAAGAGCAAAATGCACAAGGGGCTGGAGCCTCTCTTTTCAAATGCTGCAGAAAGTGCAGGTATCAGGGACAAGCAATGACGTCTGCGGGGGGAAGCTGACTGGAAGGAAGAGAAGAAAGGCCTTCAAGACAAGAAACAAAACCACCTTAAACCCCCTGAGCCAAAGCAAAGATCCATAATTGACTCCACAATAGTGATAATGTTTCCCATTTAATGCACGGCTGAGTCGCAGGTCTTACTATTGCACATACAGTCGCAAGTAATCTGATAGGTTTGGTGCTGTATTTGGCTATTTGATAGTTTGTTGCAGGTCAATAACAACGATTTTTTTCTAACCATCTGCCTGCTCAATACTAACATGCTTATCTTGTACTTTTGACCTGCACGGCCTTGTGAGCAGCAATGTCCCCAGTAAAACAAGCATCTGTCACGGGCTTAATTTTCCGTGGAAAAAAGGGGGAAAATACTCTCTAAAGGCTCAGTTGTATGCACTTCTTATTGAATCGGCTGTCAAGTCTGGGAGGTCAAAACATGAGGTATAGAAATAATCGTCAAAATCTTTGGACCTAGACAAAGTGCATATTTATCAAACTGATTTGTATGATGGTGGTTTTTGTTTTTTTGTTTTTTGAAAAGGGGGGGTTTGCCTATACTTTCCAATATTTTCCTCTCATACAGCATCTGTGCTTCACTGCACACCAGCATCCACTTGTGCCTGGATCTGTCTTTACATGTCAGGCTGCATGCTTGTTGTTGCAGAGAGCTGTCCCAATTGGATTTCTGCGTTTTTGAGCTAAACCAAAGACCATGTCCACCAGATGCTTTCTGTAGTAATATATAGTGAGATAAAACCACTTTTCACTGGCAAAAGCAGTTGTACAAAGTTAACAACTCATTGCTTAGCAAACCAAATATTGAATTTAAATAGACAAAAAGGCTGTTTTCTGTGGTTTTCTTGAAGCTCTAGCCTTCTAATAGAAACCCAAAGTAAAATGAGTTAGCAATGAAGGAGCAGTGTTAAAAAAATAACAAAATAACACTGAGTTGGCATTAGTTTTACTACAGTAGAACAGTTAGTAATAAAACCTCTGTTCTTTAATTAATAGGTTTTGGTAAAGCTGCTTATTGTGAGTTCTGAAGTCATGTAAAATGTCATGTAAAAGTAAAATTACTTTGAATTTTACTTTGACCGAACTGGTTCCATGCAGGTAGACAGTCTACCTGGAGAACAACATATCTTAGATCTTAATAGATAGATCGATAGATTGATAGATCGATAATCGATCGATCACTGGTCTACAGCAACCACGTCACTATTTGTTAGTTTCTGTTTCAAATCTTGCTGATTTTTGCTGATTGATCACAGTTAATCAGCTGGGTTTTCACAAACAGTTTGCATGCAGTTGCCAACTCGACTCCATTCAGTCCCAGACTGATGGCAGAGTGATCTCACTGCTGTTTTGACGCAGTCTTTGCAGTCACCAATGTACGAATATTGTGTTCACAGCTTCTTAAGCTGCCATCTAATAGCCAAAAATATCAATTAATGCACTTTCAAAAGAAATTTGACACTTTAGGTAATCGTGGGTGATATATGAGGAACAAATGAGAGGGTTGCTTTTATTGATGAGCACATGTCTTAAATGATAAGTTATACTTATGCAGACATGAGCGATCATCCTCATTGGTTCAGTGAATTGTTGTCATTGAATGTTTTCTCTTTTTTGCCTCGTTAATCTAAACCTTTTGTTTCTAGAAAATACTGAATGTTTTAGCATCTTTGTGTTTGCACATTTTGCAGCCTTTTCAGTGAACCTCCTCTCCTTGCTTCATTAGCCCAATATACTTAAATCTGTTGTGTTTTCTCGTTGCCAGCGTTTTCAATTATGCCCGTGCTGTTTGTTTGTAGCTGAGTGAAAGCTATCTGCTTCATCCTTCTCTCAGACTATAACATGCAAAGACCAAAATCGGGCTGCTGTAATAAAATTAGCTCACCATTATGAAACACCGACTCAAGGTGGCCCGGTCTCCCATCGCTCGACAATCCCATTGATTGGACAGTCCTCTGAACATAATTTTAGACATGTTGAAAGGGACATTAGCTGTCTGTGCAAGCTGTTCCTGGGAATATTGGCCCCCTCTGCATCAGCTCAAAGAGGCTGGGCAGCTGGGCAATTTTCTCTTCCTGTGCAGTGACAGTGAGCCACATTACAGTAACTTAACGTATGACGGTTGCTATGTTTACTGCATACCCACACATGTCACATCAGTGAGTGACTGGTGTGCCAATTATGCAGCTGACACTAAATGACGCTGTTGTATGAAGTGCTTTCTTCATGAATATTTTTACTGTTTGCAGCATGAATTATCTAAATTAAATTTATGAGAGGCAAAGTGGGAGGTTTTCAGTTGGAAAGATGCTCTTGCCTTTCCTTGATCATCCATCAGATTTTATGTTTACTGCATCAGTCAAAGAGCATGAAATATTTAAAAATCCATGTTGTATCAATTGATTTCTTCATCTGGCCATATCCGCCTGTAGAATCTATAATGGGCTTATTGTGTGCTTCATAACATCGCCTCGCTCAGTAAGCTGGGGATTATCTTCCGTAGTATCATATATAGGCTACTGAAATGTATATGTGAAGAAAATGTCCATTAGCAACACACTTTTTGGTATTTTAGTATGACAATAACCCTACACGAAAACAATAGAAGAAAAATGTACAAAATAATGTGGAATATGCAAGTTAGAAGAAAGTATATATACCTAGTAGTAGCACAAAAAAAAAGCTGTTGTGCACTGTAGTAGTACATTACAGCAGCTCCTGTACTGGAAATTGCATGTAGCTGAAACAAGCTTCTGCAGCAAAATGACCTTTAGGATATAATCAGGTATCAGGTACTCAGATGTTTTTACTGCAAATACAAAGAGAGCAAAACTAGTGGTTTGTTATTCTCTACAAAAACTGAATGTGTTGATTCACCCGTCAACCGCACCCCAGATTAGAGTTAATATAACATTTTCTTATGGGGTTTTTTTTTCATGACATTTCTGTACACGACAGACAACAACAACAACAACAACAATAGCAATAATAATAGGGATGAGGATGAATATCACTGTTTATTATTAATGGCTTTTTAATGTTTTGTTCTTGCTAGAAAATCCTTGGTATTGTGTCTTTTTCTTTTAGACACATTTTAGGTTCATTCTTTTATTTAAGCACCTTCTGTGGGTTATATACTATCCTACCACACTACACTACTTTCACACAGGCAAAACTGCACGCAAACTCCAAGTCAACCAAAATGCGCCACGTCAGAATAATCTGACCACTTACATTTCTGGGGCAACAAAAATAAATACAGGAAGTGGAGTGTGGAGTGTTTGCTAGTAACATTTAGATTTATCTGTGCAGTTTTGGCTATTTGCTCCAGTTTGTGCACACCTGTGGTACAGTTTGGCTTCCCATAATGCAAAGCACACCTGGCTGCAGGAAGGCGTTTAGCCAAAATTAAGCCAAAATAAACAAAAAAGTGTCTGATTGTTATATTAGGAACAATTTCTACCATGGTTACATTTTTTTTATAGTTGCCCCACTGAAGAGCACCTGTCGGATCAGCCGTCAGGACGATGCATTATTTCCCTGATTTTCATAAACTTTAAGCCCCATTCTTTATTTGGATCTGTTTGGATTGGTTTTCACAAAGTGGCTGCTAGTCTTCCAAAGGGAATATAAAATGGTAATAAAAATAAACATCACTGTAAAATGATCCACAACCAATGGGCCCTCAAAGATCTTTTACACACGGAAAACACATTCCTCTCAGTTAAAACAAGGCAGTCAACGCTGCAGTGCAGCTGAGCCCCATGGTAGCATGGGTCTCTTACTAATCGGATGAACGGTGGCTATTTGGATCCGATATCGAGTACATACAGGGCCAGTATTGCCGATACCGATACTGATACTTTCAACCTATAAAAGCAGCTTATGTAAGTGAGAGCAGTGAGTCATAATTTATTCGATGAATTATCATCAGTTTGCAAATTCTGAAACATTTTAATGAAGTCGCTGTGATTTTTACTTTCTACAGTTATTGGGTCAAAAAACTAAATCTTTCAGCTTATATTATTAGATATTTTTATAGTGCATGTTTGAGTTTTTTTTTTTTTCATTTCGCCAAAAATGATTTGACACAGTGGACAACATACTAAACTTAGAGGTTAGTAAACCAAAGTATTGATCCTATCACGTTAGGATCGATCTGATACCAATACCAGTGTTGGTGTCAATACTAACAATATTGGGATTGATCCGCCAACATCTACAAGTAGGCTGTACTCTTGTTCTTCTGGTCTGTATGCTCAAACATCTTTTGACAAGACGCTGAACCTAAGTTGCCTCCAAATTATCCAGTGGAGTCTGTGTGTGGATTTTTGGACAAAGTAGCTTAAAGGCATAGAATAAAATTGTTGTATGAATGCATGTGTAAGCGCTTTGAATGTTCAGCTAGAGTAGAAATGCATTAAATGAGTGCGAGTCTATTTACCATCTCAGAAAAATAAACTCAAAATGCTTAAAAGAAATCAAGAGTCAGTCCAATGCCACGTCTTTCTCTACGACTATTCTGCTGTTTCTAGCTCGTGTCATTCATGAACTAATGATGTACTTCCCAGCAGAAGCTCAGCAGTTCTTTACTTTTAAGTAATCTTGAGGTAATGAAGCGTTCTCAATAACAACTCAGTGAAATACACTGCTTTAGAAAACGGGACACACACGCACAAAAAAAAACGAAGCTCAAAACTACCGTGCAGAAAAAAGTCGTGATAAATCACTTGCAGTTTAGCAGCTGGTTCAAAATAATTAGGGAAAATTCATTACGAGGTTATTCGCCATTTACTTGTAAGAAATAATCAGACAAAATATTAGACATTGTTTTGTTAATGTGGTATCTAACAGTCTGTTCTAGGAGTTATTTGCTGTAGTTTTTGATTTGCAAGTTACTTGTTAACCATCCGTCAGTTAGCAGTGAGTTCCTACTCATGCATCGTCAACTCCAGATTTTGAATACCTCACCGCAAAAACAAAAAGCTACCTGATCATATTTGACATAAACCATTCCTTGAAATAATCTCAGAACATCTAAGTCAGGGCGAGGGATAATGCCGGGTTGTGCACGCGCTATATTTCTGTGTTTGTGTGCGTTAGCAGGAAAAAGGGGAAGGGAAAAATGGTGAAGGAGAATAGGAGAGATGTGAGTGGCCCATCTATGAAAGCGCCATTAAATTGTCAGTTATGATGGATGTTCCGCCTTTTCTGCATTAACTGGTACATTAGAAGTCATTAATTCTTCAGTATGTGCACTGGAGATCAGAGCCTCCCAGGGGGTCTCACTGCCTTGATAAAGCAGGGAGAGGGAAAGAGAGAGAGGGGAATGGAAGTAGAGATAAAGAGGGTGGAGTGCACCGGCTGAAAGAAGAAAGAATGGGAGAGGCATGCTTGCAGTGGCAGTGACCACTTTCTGATTCTGATGTCTGCTCGGTTTGTTTCTGTGGCCTTGAGCAGAGACACTAGTGCGATGGCGATTCTTTAATGGACATGTGGGAAGCAGCCTTTTGTCTTGTCAAGAGGAGGCAATAAACACAATTAGCACCGTTTACAGCACTTTTCAGCTGACGAGAGATAGCTTTCATTTTGCCTCCAAGAGCTGAAGGATGCTTTGAAGATCGGATTGTATCCTTGCCCTTTGTTTTGCTGGTTGCACCTACAAATTAAACTTCGAAAGATGGTAAATAACAATGCTGCATTTTTCTCATGAAGCAGTCTTCAATTATGCAGCGGCCCTCTCAGGAATTATGTTTTATTATAAAGCAATACGTTTTCAGAAAACAACAATTAACTCAGGGAGATTTTCATAAGCATTAGAGGTGGATGCAGTGAAATCGGCGGCGGCGGCACTTTCCTCCTGACATCCTTTGTAAATTGTCAAACCAGAAAACAACATTTCACTGCCAATTAAACAACAATTACTGGACATGGCACACTTTGATGGGCGACTCGGAATTGCTCACAACGTTGCTAATGTGTGTGTGTGTGTCTCTCTCTCCCACATACAGGCCACCAGCAAAGACAGCCAAGATCAAACATCACAAAAAGCAATAAGAAGAAGCAAACGAATAGAGATTGAGCATTTCTCTTGCCCACCTCCGTGCACAAACGGAAAGCTAAATAATATAACACCCTCAGGATTTGAAATTGTTCTCTGGCTCCTTGAGACTTTATTTTTGTGACCTGCTTCGAACAAAGGCAACCCCGCCATCTGTTGTGTTTAAATGCAGCAAATATGTTGAATTAGGGGTCAACGGGGAGAAATAGGGGAAGTTAGCCAAGAGACACAAAGCTTCCATCAGTGTCCCACAGTCCCCCAGTTCTGTTCCAACAGACCAAATACCAGCGGCAGGTATTTATCATGCTGTGACAGGAGGTCACAGGCAAGTGTCACAACTATTGTTACTGAATGAGGTGTCACACTCTCTGGGCCGAAGCCACGTTTGCTTTTGCTTTTTTGGATTAATGTACCCCCTTATGGAAAAAAAAAGCAGTGTGAAAATTGCTGCAAAACTCATAATGATGAAAAGTCCAGGAAAAATTTAAATGCAAAGTATTCTAATGCATTTATTGCCTTGAATAAATTACAATGGAAAACATACATGCACTTCACGTTACGTACACCTAGTACTTCTAGTACTGACCCCTGTAGAGCAGCCTTAATTCTCTCCTCACAGGGAGGATGTGATTGGCTCGTTTGTTTGGTTGTCTGGTTGTTAGCAGTGTGATGTTAGGCACCAATAACAGCTCGAGTTGATTTTATTTTGGTGAATATTGCACCAAATGTGAAAATCTTTACCCACAATTTATTATGGATCATCTTCAAACTTCACAAAAATATACTAGCCCTTGGGGGACATGATAACCTAGGTTGGCTAAACATTAGACCTTAACTTTTATTGTTAGCGCCTAAAGTCAAAGCTGACCTTGAAAAAACGTTTAAATTTTTCAATATGACTCCCTACGACGTCACAATGACCCCATAACGGGCTTTTTTAGCATAATAAAAACAGGCTGACATTAACATGTTGTAATAAAAACATAAAACAACAAAGTTTTAGTACAGACTTGACTTTTATTTACACTAAATTCTGATCCTACCTTCCAATTGTCACAGGAAAAATTTGAGACTCTCAGACAGGGGCGCCTCCAGACTTTTATCATAGGGGTGGCCATATGGGGGCCACTAAAAATATTGGGGCAAACGCCAAAAACACAATTTCTAGTTTTATTATGCTGTTGTCAAATATAGGTTACTTGAAAAATGTGGCAAAAAAAGAGAAAAAGAAAACAATTATTTGCTTAGTTAATTTTCTGCTTTTAAAGTTGATATCACTGAAAATAAATACATGTGAAAATCAAATAAGAGTTTGAAATCCACAATAATCTATTTTAAGCAGGAATAAATAACAAGTTAATGTTTCATTGTAGGGTGTCTTCCTCTCTCTTGTCCTCGCCCCCTTGGTAGCACCGGTAACATTTTAACCAGCCTTCTTGTCCTTTCTCTTCTGGCCTCACTCCAACTGGTCATGTGACATGGCTGCCCCTCCCTGAACTTGGTTCTGCTGGAGGTTTCTTCCTGTTAAAAGGGAGTTTTTCCTTTTCACTTTCTTCTGACCATCTGCTTTAAGGTTCAACATGTTATTCAGAGATGCTCTAACTATAACCTTCTGCCTTCCTGTTACTTAGGTCTGGCTGTTCTTCTCTGAACTCTGGCGTCAACAAGGCATATTCACCCAGAGTACTGCTACTCACTGAATATTTTCTCAAGCGAAGTCCATTAAATCACTTTTCTTCCACACTCTAATGTTCAGTTTGAACTCAAACAACTTATATTGCCCATCTCTACATGCACGCTTAAATGCATTTCTTCCATGTCCTTGGCTTATTATATATTTGCAATAATGAGCAATTAAACAGGGATACTTAATACAGTCTCAAATGAAGTACATCATTACTGTATGACCATCCAAAATACATAAAATACTACATTTCATTGATGTCAATTGATTGGTTAAAAAAGCCAACAACTCCATATTTAGTAATAAACATATAATTCTACATAGAGCAGATTATAAAGTCTAGATTATAAACCTTATTTACGTGAAATTCATCTTGCGTTCCATAATCGTGTCTGTCCTTCCTCTTATTAACCACTTCGAATTTGACTCTGTTTTAAACCCTCTTGTATTTAAATTCTCAGTTTAGAACTCCAAACATGACTCGCTGAGAATAACTTTCTCCACAAATCATCTGCTCTTTGATAGTCTTTGCTAATTTCCATATTCATCACAGCAGAAACCGAACGATTCAGATCCTTGAAACACGACCGCACGGCTCTCTTTGTAAATCTATTGTATGTTTCCCTTTCGTTATCCTTTGTCTGCAGCCGCTTGCTGTTTTTCCAATTTGTAATTCTGTACGCTGTTGACACCTTCTCTGTCAGACCTTGGTACGTGCTATGTTTTCGTCTATTTTTTTCTCTCTTTACATTTGCTTTTATTCAAATAAGTACCTCTGTTGTTAGACTTTTAAAATTCTCAGTCATTGTGTAAAAAAATGACGGCGTTTAATGAAAAAAATAGCTAAAATGTTTCTAATCCAAGTTTGATTTCCATCAGAGGATTGGCTATTATTAAAAAAAAGGAGACCGAACATACGTCCGTCCTGCTCACAGTCATTCTCTGATAATGTCAGAGCACATTCATGCGTTTGAGTGTGAGTGCTGCTTTTCTCAACGTGTGCACGTACAGTGACTCTGCTCCTTTGCCATTCCTGTGGAGGCGACCATAACAGTTTCCATTTTTATAAACAATGTGAAGCGTCAGACAACTACGCCCGATCACGATCGCTCATCTCCACCAGTCGTATCAGCCTCGCTGTGTCACATCTTCCTCTGCTTTCATCGGTAGAAAGCCATATGGTGGAGAGCGAGATGTTCCCACCTATTAAAATGTGTCAGAAATAGTTCTTATCTATTACGCAAGCAGAATGAAAAAGTTATCTGCCACGCCGAGTTCGACTGCTCGCCGCGTGTGGATTTTCTTTCCACGTCCTCATATTTATTCTGTCATATCTATGATGCAGAGGCAGCGTGCAAAAAGTAAGGAAAGCCCTCCCAGTGATCATGAGTGTGTGTGTCTTTTTTTTTCCTTTATGGATCTTGTCTGACGATGATCGTGGTTGACCTCGGGGGGCGTTAAGCGTGCCAAACCGTCGTTCCATTACTCCACTTCAACGCAGCCCACACAATCCGAGTGCAGAGTTGAATGAAGAGGGGCTCTCTCGGTGCTGAACCCTCCACTGAGCTGGCTGACCTGTGGCACATTTCTCTCATCTCCCAAGACCTTGCTGGAATAAACACTGGGCTTGACTAATTACTCTTAAAAACAAGTGGGATGTGGGTGGTCTGTAATTGGCAAGTGTCAGCATCCAGTGAAAGATCGCTCGTCTTGAGGGCATACGTGTCTGAGCCTCCCATTCATGCAGTCTCTCCTCAGCCGGCTGATTTCTGTGCTGCTGCTGTGCTCCCCCACTGTTTTATTCTGCACAGTTTCATTTAAAATCTACTACTGTTGCAAAATTATCCAGAGATTTTGAGGTGTGCAACTGCAGAAAGAAAGCAAACGGAGCTTTAAATTTTTAAATAAGGCGCTCTTTTTGGGGGTAACATTTACAAACTGTTTGCACAGTTGTTTGAACTTTATAAAAGCAAATTGGCCAACTAGCAGTGTAGAAAACATTGAGCTGCACTGTGATCTCAAAGGAAGTGGATGGGATGCCAAACATTACAAGTGACATGTCCACTGACAGGAGGCAGCCAGGACATAACAGGGCCGCTCTGTTTCCATTTATACTGCAGCAGTGGCCACATAGCTAGAAATTACATGCACCGTGTTAAGACATTTTTATTTTATTTTATCATTTGAACTCTTTAAGAATGATTGTTAAATATTTCATTATTGACAGTGAGGAATTCACCCGAACATATCTTAGCTGTAGCTAGAATTCCTGCTTAGTACTTCAACAACACGGCTCCTTTGGGAACATCTTTGTTTGCTCTGGGTTTGAATTGAAGCTGTTTTACTTGGTATGACAAGAACTCTTATTGACGTTCACTGAAACCTCCTGCCTGAAAACGTAGGATGCCATCCATAGATAATGTGAAATCCGTTTCCTCCTTTCACCACGAGGCAAGAGCCAAGACCTGCTGCTTAAGTCGGTGTTCATCTGTTAATCATTCTCCAAAGCCGAGCGTCCGATCTCCTTTTTGGGAGGGGGGGCTGTAATTACTGTGAATACAAGGTTATTATGCAAGGCAGCGGGATGGCGGGCATATCTTAAAGGAGATTTCACTTTGGCTGTGACATGTCATGCTGCTGAATGACAAAGGAAAACATAAAGAAAGTATATTTCAATAGATGTATATGAGATATGCCAGGTACATCAAAAGCGACCTTAAACTTTTAAAGGAAAAGATATTGGAAATGGAATTATGAACTGTCACGGGCAAATCTAGTAAGTCATTTCCTTTCCCCCCCATGGCCATTCGTGGCCTTTGCAACGGCTCTAATATTAGAAAATATTACTGCAAGAATTATTTTCTGACATTCAAATGTTATTGCTACCTCCAGAACGTGCGTGTTGCTGCTCCCTCGTTCATTTGGATACTTGACAGGTATGACAGGTAGAAAAAGAGAAACCTTAGCTGGAGTTTTCTGTTGTTTTTTTTTTTTTTTTAGCCAGTAACCTCACACTGTCCTACTGGCCTAACTCCCTGAAGGATCTTGGACAGACCATAAATGTATCAATAATTGAGTGTCTCACTAAAAAGGTGGGGTGTGGGGGCATTAAAAATTTTATGGCTTGTCATTATTCCCCTCCACACCAGCACCACCACACCAAAGGCTCCTACTTCCCCCCCCCTCGCTGTGTCTCTCTTCCTTTCCAGCAGGAAGCAGCATGACATGGGACCGTCTCTCAGGAGCTAAGTATCCCCGCCATGCCCCAGTCAATGCCATCAGCTTCACGGGAGTTTTTAGAGAAGTACTAACTAATGAACTCTTATGGAAAACCAGGAGGAAATGTGGAAGTCCTTTTTGTGACACGATTTGGGGGTTTGGCTTTGTTTGATATGCATTTCAGTGAAGCACACCTATGAATGGATTAATATTTGATCAGTGTTATTATTAAAACATGAATGTAATGTGGAAAAAAATATGTGGTTGCTCATCTCATCTGTGACCGTGGCTGTTTTAGGATACATTTTACTTTTCATGTATCAGTACTTTGACTATTTATTTTTCTGACTTTTTGCTTCTACATTTTCACTTATTTTCTACTCCTTACATTTTCAAAACAGACTTAAGCTTTTAGGTTAAACACATTTTAGGAAAGTTTACATTTCCCAGCACCCTGCGCCTTCAAACATCAAACTGATTTGAGCTTAAACGAAGGGAACAATGTTACATAAAAGGCGATCCTATTGGTGTATCCATCACCAGTGCTTATCGCACACAAGGGGATAAAATCGGCAACCACACGTTTGTACACCACTTTGCATTTAATCATTAGTTATTATTAATCTCTGGCTCTCTTCCACAGCTGTCTTCATCTTGTCTCCCTCCCCTTACCCCCAACCAGTCACGGCAGAGGGCCGCCCCTCCCTGAGCGTAGTTGTGGCAAAGGGTTCTTCCTGTTAAAAAGGAGTTTTTCCTTCCCACTGTTGCCAAAGCGCTTGCTTAAAGGGGTTCATATGATTGTTGAGGTTTTCTCTGTTTTCTTTAATTATTGTAGTATTTACCTTACAATGTAAAGTGCCTTGAGACAATTGTTATGATTTGGCACTGTATGAATAAAATTGATTTGATAATTGAATTCAACATAAATGGTTTCTATATTCTGTACTGTTGTAAATATTGGTCTACATCCTGTTAAATACAGTTGTTTAAATCCACAAAGAGCAGTACACCTCAGAGCAACAGGGCAGGTCAGCTGATAACAGTACACTAAGAAAATCTACTGGAGCTTACAACAGAAATGTGTGAGCTCTGATTCTTTTCCCCTGCCGAGCCACTACAACCATTCTTAGGATCCCCACACCTGCCAAATCCCACTTTAAACCCTGACTGTTTTCATTTTTCTGTTTGGGCGTGGATGCAAAGTCAAAAGAAAAGTTTGTGATCCAGCGTATTAATATGTTATTACATTAATAAAGCACAAGGTTCAGTTAGCTTTGCACCAAAATAGATAGCAAAATTGTCTTTCAAAAATGTTACTTTTTACTTTCTTACTTTAAATACGTTTCAGACCCTGTACTGAAATGCTGAATCAGTAATTCAGCTTTAATGGGAGTATTTTTTTAAACAAGTATCCACACGTATGCTTAATAATGTCTGTGCTTTTGCCACCTCTGGATACAAGGGGAAACCTTAAAGCTACTACAGGTAGCGGGTAAATGTAAAAAAGGCTTAAAGAAGAAGTTAAATTTGATCTTTAACTCATAATTTTGCATCACAACAAATGTGAAAGGCGATATGGTCCAATACCAGTAATAAGTTTAATATTGAACTTATTATTACTGAAATTATAAATATGTCGGACAAATATATGTACAAAGCAGGGCACTTCTATACATATATGTTAGAAATGTCTTCTGCAGACCTTTAACATACAGTGTAGCCCCGTAGCTTAATGACGCTAAAGTTTATGTCCCCACATGCGGAGATAAAGGTGCACACCTTTGACATTGTGAGAAGATTTTTTTTTTTTGTCCCCAAGTAAACAGAAAATAAATGTTTTTCAAGCCTCATTTTCAGTGAACTAAAATGCTGTTTAAGAGTAAACAACTAGTAATAATGCATAGGGGGAAACAAAACAACGTACAACAACTATGGTATTAAAAATTCTCACTGAAGAGATGGGTACTCCCCAACCACAGCAGCAAAATCCCTCCATACAACACAAAACTTCTCCTCAATGTAGGGTTCAATTCAATTCAATTCAATTTTATTTATATGGCGCCAAATCACAACAGCAGTTGCCTCAAGGCACTTTATATTGTACAGTAAACCCTACAATAATACATACAGAGAAAAACCCAACAATCATATGACCCCCTATGACCAAGCACTTGGCGACAGTGGGAAGGAAAAACTCCCTTTTAACAGGAAGAAACCTCCGGCAGAACCAGGCTCAGGGAGGGGCGGCCATCTGCTGCGACCGGTTGGGGTGAAAGAAGGAAGACAGGATAAAAGGCATGCTGTGAAAGAGAGCCAGAGATTAATAACAAGTATGATTCAGTGCAGAGAGGTCTACTAACACACTGTGAGTGAGAAAGGTGACTGAAGAAGAAATACTCAATGCATCATGGGAATCCCCCACCAGCCTAAACCTATTGCAGCATAACTAAGGGAGGATTCAGTGTCACCTGATCCAGCC